>BLKR01009522.1:0-109008 GCA_011170035.1 Teleogryllus occipitalis
AAAAATCAGTAACTGCACTGAAACAGCAGAAGCTTCCGCCAATTGATAATCATAAGTGAATCACCATGTACTGGGTAGGGAGGAGAACGAGGAAATCTATATGAATTGTCGCCTGGTCTTTCTTTCTCAGATAAACACTTGGATAGTTTATCAACATCAAATCGGAATTTTAGCGCCTTTGATGTAATAGTAAACATAAAAAAATCCCTTCCAGTTGTCTGCGTGTTAATTTTTAGTGTATCAAAATAGCCCCGACACCCGTATTGTATTACATTAGCCTCTTAAGTTGTATCATATTAGCCCCACAAATTTGAGGCTGTATATCATGACACGATTATTATTATTGCATTATGTAACGCAGAAAAGAATATTAATTCTTTCTTAATGATAACCTATTTTCAAAAATATCGTGTCATAAAAAATAACGAAGTAACATCAAAAGATTTATATCACGGTGGTAAAGTTTTTGACTGGAAAATTAGGCATTTTAGTTTTGATTTTTTTCCTCCCAAATATTGTTACATTCTGAGTGTTTGCTATATGGTCATTATAATAGAATATATTTCCTATCATTTGTCATTTTCTTGTTAATTTTGGACATAAATAAATAACAACTCTTAAAGAGTAATACATTAACCCCAATTTTCTACTGTATAATATTAGCCCCGGCTGATCTTTATAACATTGTCGAAAAACAATCTGAACGCTAGAGATTTTTCTTTAATGAAATCTCTTTTTAAAAATAGATCTTGTATTAAGATAAATTGAACACCCTGTTTTTTTTTAAAAAACTGCAAATGCTTCAATTTCTTTTCGCATCGGAAAGGAGGTAGTCTTGTCGTGTACCTGGTGGTGAGGGGGAACCGTGTCTGGTGAGTTAACTTTAAAGACCCGAGTTCGAATCCCGACGAGTAGAAAATATTTTCTGCTGCAGTAGGTCTTTTTTGTTGTTTCTTTTTTGCAGGTTCACATAGTCCGTATTGAATATTGCATAGCAATTACGAATAATACGTGAAAATATATGCTGTTGAGGCAACACTTGTTTTGAACATAAAACACTTTTTAAATAGTATGTATAGTAAGATAAACTTTATTTAGGTGAGTAAACTTAGACCATTCACTTTGATTCTCTGAATTAAAACTTGACGTAACTGAGAACAGTGTCGTCATAAGAGTTATTATGATACATATATCCTTTATTTTTAAATTCTTAGGCCCCGAAACGCGCCTCAAATTAATTATTAATATAATAGCAATAGCTACTTATATATAATATAATTTCATAATTATTTCCAAGAACCGGAACGCCGTTCCGTCGCGTACCAACAGAAATCAAGCCTTTTATATACAGGATATTCGGGGAAGAAATGTCGAATCTTCGAAAAATAGCTGTTAAGACAATTTTAAACTTATTTTGTCTAATAAACTACACGGATATTCCAAATGGCTAAGCCGCAATAAACATTCAAAAGTTGGTTTGGATATATGTTTCCTAGGCAACTATTTGCGTTGTAGAAGCATATAAACACTTCATTAATATCTAAATTGTTTATGATTAACAAAATAAATGAATACATTTGATCAGAAAGAAAAATTTACCTAGAAATAAAAAAGCACCCAATTTTCACAGTTCGACTGCTTTTTTATTTCTCGGTTAATTTTTTTCTGAACTAATATATTCATTTATATTGTTAATAATAAACATGTTACATGTTTCTGGTCTGTTTACATGATTCTAGAATGCAAAGTTTTGCGTAGAATTCATATTTTCAAACCAAAATTTGCGTGTTTATTGCAGCTCAGCCGGTCAAAATATCTATGTAGTTTATTAGACAAAGTATGATTAAAATTGTTTAAACAGCTTTTTCAAACTTTCGACGTTTCGTTCCCCGATACTCTGTATATCCATGCTTCTTTAAAACCAAAAACAATAATTTGCGTACTGAAAACTAATTAAGTAAACCCATGGCAGTATAATTGTTAACATAAGTACTGTCACACATCTTTCGCAGGATAAGGAGTAAAATTTAAAGAAAAATTATAGTTCACATGAATTTTGACAAATTGCGTCTTACTTTCTATGATATTCAAATGGTAACATTATATTACAATATTCAATTGGTTAACAATTTCGGCTGAAGAGTCTTGTTTGATAATTCTCCAATTTCGTATTGTAATAAGATATCTTATGATACTCATGTCGTAAATAACTATTTGACAACTATTATGTTTATTGTATGTGTCTAGCAGGTTTTGCATTATTCTGAGCAACTGGATCATACGAATCACGTTTGCTACGTTATTCACACAGGAGCACATGAATCTCAAAAAAGTATTTAATAATATAATCCTTGCTGATGAATCAACGTTTTATTGATGATTTTAATTTTGAAAATATTCATTAGTTTGGATGTTTAAATATAGGTATCACATGTAATTACATGTCTGTTAAACACGATAGCATTATATGAAGCAAGAAACATTGTTTTTCGTTTGATCATTCAACTTCATCAATCACTCAAAATTACTTTAATTTTCTCTGCTTATCAGTTTTTAATCTCAGATCTTCGATGAAGACATGAATCAAATAACATCGTAGATATTTGAGTGTTTTAAAAATAATAACGTGAATAAATGCTTATATTTATTGAATTGGTTTTATAATAACCTGTAAAAACATGGGTTTTCTGTTGGTGTTGGGGATGTTGAAAACATTCAAATAGTAAAGGCAATGTTAAGCTGGTGATCTTTAACATTGTTTATTTGATATTTTTTTAGGGATAGTTTATAATGGTTAAACGTTTTCAAAGAGTGCACATTAGATACCTCGAATGGCCCGTTTCCGTTTAATAAACCGCTACGTTCTCGCTGTACAGATGGTCGTGCAAAATTCAAGGTTTTGATAGATTCGAAGAATGGTGGCCAACAAACCACCTTCGAACTCTGACGATACTGAAATGTAGTCTGTGTTGGGAAGGGCATATCACTTGACCACCAAGTTCGTTCTATGTATTTTCACTGGGAAATGCTAGTGCATTGATATTTACTAAACTGTAAACAAACGCTAAATCTCTTTGAATTGTTATAACATCTGTGTTGCTTTCTTTTAGTAATATCAACTCGTTTTACCAAATACGTGAGTTTGTTATATTTTCACACTCTACAAGTATTTAATTTTACAAGTATTTATTTTCAAGCATTTAGGAATTCATGAAATTTCAGTGAAACGTTCGCCAATCTAAAAACCTTTTAAATGTATATTAAATATATTAATGTTGTTTAAAAATATGTATTAACAATGCGTAGATTGAGCACACAAAGCTCTGAATTGAATATTATACAATGAAATCATCAAATTAACAGTTTTAGAAAGGAATGATAAATTGAATTGAAAGTATTAACTTAAAGTTTATATACGTTTATTTAGAAATTTCTATACTTGTGTAAATATTGTGATGTGTGATTCTACTCATGTGGTCTTTCAAAACACAAAATTGAATATTTCTGTATTTGAAAACCTTAACACTACCTTCATCCAATCCAGTGCAGTTTATAGCAAACAGCTAAGCAATATGTTTCCCTATTTTTAATGGTAATGGTTAAACAAGAGGAACAAATAGTTTCTGACTCTCAGTGTTAACAGGGGACTTAAAAAAATTAATAATACAGTTATTCGGTTGCTCAACACCCCTTTGATAGAAAAACAGAAACAATTGTTTAGGCGTAATGCACCTTGAAAAATATTTTTTTATAATCAATTTCTTTCCTATTTGATAAATATATCGACTTGCAAATTGCAGGACTTAAAAGAGAATATAAAACCAAATAAAAGTTAGGCTCATACTCGCCGTAAAAATACGAATTTATCATAATTAAATTGGCCACAGAATTTGTTTACAAGCAAGTGCATTTTAAGCGTATGTGGCAGGCAAAAGCGCGGCATTGGAGAACTGTTTTTCAGTAGGCCCATCCCACGCTATTCTGCTAGCGCGAATGAATGAAGCGCAAACAAATGGGGTCTACTAAGATGTTAATTTCTTATAAACAATTACATATATCTCGAGAACGAGATATAATAGCACCGAACGGATTCCGGAATTTTGCATCACATTTAAACGCCATTCAGATTAGACAATAAAACAATTTGCAACAATTGCAAATTTATAAACAATTTCCAAATTTTGCAAATCTAAAGTGGGGAGAGTCTCCCGATGTCCCAGAACCAAAAACAGCAAATTAACAATTTTGCAACAATTTATAATTTTATAAACAAATTCGAAATATGCGTTAGAACGGCCAGGAAGGCTCCGCAAATTGTGCCTGAAATGAATATCTCAAAATAGCATTTTGTCAGGAGTTACAAATCGATTACTAAAAGTTAGAATAATTGTTGCTAAAATGATAAATATTTACTGGTCTATAGACAATCATTCTGGACGGAAAACCCCGCTTAGAAATATTTTTTCGTCGTGGCGTACGCGCAGGCAAACTACCTCCTTCGGCAGGGAAATATGATGATATTTCCGTCTCGTACGTAAACGAACTAGCCCCCTCCCCCTGAGACAGCGTTCTTTCTGCCCCTTGGGATGTTGCACCAATCACAGACAACTGTGGTTCTACCTGCTAGCGATTGGTCAACGCGTCCCTCCCCCTGCCCTCCCCCAGGCCGAGGGTGTCCAAGTTTGTCGGCGCGGTGTGGAAGATAGAATTTTGAACGACATTTTTTTGAGGGAGAGGGTACAATAAACTATCTAATGTTAAAAACATTTCCATATGATTAATATTTTAGGTGTCCTCTGTTCATGTTGACTGAATAACATATCACTCTCTCCCAAAATTTTGTAAGTTTTTCATGAAATATTATCCAAGTGTACAAGGGATATCTTCTAAAATGATTGAGTTTTGCAAAGACCATGGTAAATAAATGATTTTGTATTCTGAAGTAAAAACTACTCTGAATTCCAAGGAAAACAGATAAGGGAAGTGATAAAGGTAATTGGCATATTTGTTTTATTTAAAATTGTTTCTTAAATCTTAAACTATGACAAAACTGGAAGGCTGACGGCTTTGTAGAGTGCAACCTCTCAATATTTTGCCAAATTGTGGCTTGGGACTAGCTGATTTCAATCACTTCAATTTTGAATTAATTGCAAACATTCAATTTTCATCCCTTCAAAATGTTGTTCTAGGAAATGAGATACATGTACTATCAAAAGCAATAATTTAGATAATTCTTTTTCAATAAATTTTCTAGTTTAAAAATAAAAAATATTCTGTTTCTGGCATTTCATTTTATTCATATTGTTCTTCAGTGATAAGTTATTCACTGATAAAACATCCCAATCGTTTAATTAAACTAACAAAATTAAAAATAAGTTCATTTGTTTCATTTTAAAATTTGTTATAAATAATACTTCCTTGAATTGCACCCACATTGTGTGCCATGGGCAGCAAGCACATAAGAATTAATCATCTAATCATTCTGGGTCAATATCTCACAAATACAATAAACTCTTTTCTATAGTTTTACAAGGTGTGGATGCAATTTACAATACATTAACAGATGAAATGGGTGATTATGGCAAACAAAGTGAACAAGCCTTCTGAGGGTTTGCAATACAAAAAAAAAAAAAAAAAAAAAAAAGATTCAGAATAAAACATTATCACTGGCAGATTATGTCCTTTACCTAAGTTAACAATTAGTTTTGCACAACACAACATTACAAATAATTACGGGATAACTGCCATTTTTATTGTTTACTTGTCGCTCAGTGAAAAACGAATGTAACCTAACCTCTAAAACTTACGTGTTGTACTCATTTCTACGTCACACAATTTGTCTAAAACGAAGCTATCACGGCGATTTTTGTCCCGAAATTGACTCCTAACAATAACACAAGTGATCAATTTCTCAGCATTCATATTATCCGACATGTACAACACCTGAAGTGGGCCAGCTGCGAACAGTGCAGAACAGCGATACTAGCAGCGAAAACCTACCAAAGGGTTTTCTTCGCTCTTATCGCGGGTCGCAGCGCTGGTCTCGTGATCAGCGCGCTGCCAACATGAACAGTTCCGTTTGTTTCCATGCGGACGTTTTCGTCGCTTCGCTCTTATCACAGCTTTCATCGTTTATCGCTGCTCCAACATAAACGCAGCCTAAGAAGACGTTTCTCCATTTTTTATCGCTACTAGAAAGGACAAGATTTATACGGAGAAATTCGATAAATTTTCAACACTGTATCACGTGTCGCAAAGCTCTGCGCCCGGACGTGAAGTCAAAGGTCAGTGAACGAGCTCGTGTTGATGTCTGCAAAAGACCGTTGGCTGGTCCCTCCGTCTGACAGCCCTGGCTACGAGAGTATCGAGTCGTCTCGCTCTCGGGAATGAGTTCTCTTCGCGTTGCACGAGATTCTCGTGGGCCCCATTCTCGTTCAGCCTTTCTCGCTTACGAGAAAGAGCGAGAATATTCCGCAAATTACCGCCTTTAATTGGCACGTTTAGTGAAAAAAGAGCGCCTTCATTTTTCCTCATTTTATAAAAAAAATATTTGACATATTTAAAAAAAATATTTCAGGCTTCCTTACCTTAAGGTTTGAACGATTAATGTTTCGTGATTTTTCTTTTCCTTTTCGTTTTCTCGAACGCTTGGTATTGTCACTATGAGTCGCTTACATTCCCACGGCTCAGAATTATTCGATGTGGGATAATATTTTCCTCTAATTGAACAGTAAATAGCGATATTGAAGCAAAATGTTTCACATACAGAAAGAACACTTTCATGTCTTTTTCGTGGTCAGTAGTTATGTAACGGACTGATTCTCTATGATACGTAGTTGTCGCAACAATTTCAGGAAATTGAACCGTTATTTCTTTGAATATTGCATGTGAGGATTAGACAAAATACCTGGGTAAGCTGGGCATTGTTTCTCTCGAGCGGCCGGGGAAAATCCGCAGGCCCAAGGAACCCCAACCCATCGGGACCCAAATCAGGAAGTATGAGCCAATTCTCTCTAAAACCTAAGGTTTGGAAATGCCTTTCTCTTTATACAACTGTGTTAATAATAGAAATAAAGTGTATGTACCTTTTCCTCTAAATAAACAGTAAATGACTCATTTGCTACTATCACGTAAATAGCAATAAAAGAAGCACTGCCAGGTGTCCTTTGAACTATCATACTTATAAAATTTATAAACAATATTTGTAGTTTTTCTTCCCATATTTTCCTTGAAAACACCATGTGAAAAAAATTACTTAACTCATGACAAAGTACTGACCATTCACAAGGAATAAGAATTACTTTAGTTGGTATTTAGACCTCAAAATAGTCGGTAGCCACCAGAATCTCTCGCTTTAACCCTTCAACATGGGATGCCATCCATAGACGTACCGGGGCTTTTAACTTCTACCTACGGAATGTCATCTGAAGATAAGTCATGACGCACCATTTCCGCGTGCGGGATGACGTCCTGAGACGGCGTGGCCGTTTCTCTCCTCGGCGAGGGGGCGGAGCGGATGCAACTGCATTCCTAAAGGTTTTGGCGAAGTAAGTTTCCTTTCATGTAGCGGGCCCGCCAGGGCAGCTGTTCTAATGCTGCGGCGGAAGTGTTTTAGAGCGAAAGAGGAAGGTTTTCAAGCACTGAGCGCTTTGCATATGAGTGAGGAACTCGTTTACCATAAACTACTCTCTACGTCAAGGAACTGACCGGAGAAACCATAGAAAACTATCGTTCAGGAAACCCGACCTCTAGAATTCTTTCCCAGTCAACGGCAGAACTCGAGACCTAGTTAGAATATATGTCGAAAATCCGCCACCCTCGGGACTCGAACCCTTGAACCTCCCGGTCAGAAACTCTGCCGTGTAAATAGTTGTTTCCTCTGAGCCATCTCAGCGGAAAAAATCACAATGAATTTCCCCCAAATACCTGTATGATTCTACTAAAATACCGGTATTTTCTTATGTTACCTTTATTTTATACCTTCTTATATTACCTTCTTATACCTTTAAATAGAGATTTTACCGGTATAGACGTCGAATAAAGGTAAAATACCTCTAAAAATACCGGTATTTGACGTCTTATACCGGTATTTTTACAGGTATTTTGAATAAAGGTATAATAGAGGTAAAGGTATTTCTATACCGGTATAAATACCTTTACCGCTATTATTTCGGTATTCGGTCCCTGTTCTCACAGTTATCTTTAGCTACATTGCATATGTTTCGATTGTTCTTCACGGACGGCAGACGATAAATCCTTAACGGACACCGGCGGTTAAGAGTTTTTTGTTCCTCTGTTTTGTAAGTCTATACCACAAAACTGTGTTACGAAAAAAACTTATATCATTTATCATTATTTGTCATTATTAATGATAAAAATATCATTTACATAAAATATAACTGCCAAATTCTTGCCTAGGGCAAGTGTTGACTCTTACCCTCGCTACCCCTCCTATTCCTCGACCAGCACATTTGGACGGGGACGGAACGAGGGAGGCGTGCCGTGAGTGCCGGAGCAGGGCGTGGTACCGCGGCGCGGCTAGGGAGTTGAGGGGGGAGGGGAGGGGGAGAGGGAGGGGTGAGGGAGAGGGATGGGGGAGGGGAGGGGAGGGAGAGGGCGTGGAGTAATTATGAGCGTCAATATTTGCGCGGCCAAGGAGCGGCTCTCGGCGCCGGCACTCGCCGCTGGAGGGCCGTCAGCGCAAACACTGCGGCCAAGCGCAGCAGGGCAGGGCAGGGCAGGGCAGGGGAAGGTGACGACAAGGCATAGGGCGCCCTCGGCGACTGGAAAAGCACCATGAGTTCCCTTGGATCTCAGGATTTTACGTGGCGTCCATAAATTACGTAACCCTAAAGAGGGGGAGGGGGGTTGAGGTACGCTGCTTTACATAGGGAGAGGGGGAATTAGTTTAGTGTTATGTAACGCTGATATTTATTTATTTATTTATTTATTTGAACGTTTGCTGAAATAATTCCTTTCATTCATTCAATCTCATACAAAAATTAAAAAATATATTAAAATATTTAAAAAATGAAATTAAACAAATATAAAAGAATTAAAAGTTATGAATATATTGCTACAGTAAATAGAAATATATCTCCACCAATTGCATATTGATGGATCTGTTAAATTTGGAAGAAAATATTCAAAATTGATATATAGGATATTCTAGAATCCTATTAAATCTGTGCTGGAGACTCCCGCTCATGCATCATCCACAACGATGGTGACTGACTTGTCAGACGTTTTGGCCCATGCATTCTTCCTTCACTTAAAAATTTTCCCACTGTATTATTTGGTTCAGTCACCATTGCCAACTAATTCTGACTTCAATTATCATAAATTTTAATATATAATACAAATAAAATGCATGCAAATTGTTTTTACAGTTATATAATTTAATTATAATTACTGTAAATTGGGATGTTGACGCAAGTTATGTAATTATTTCGGGGAATTCAAACTCGCGTTTCATGTGAGAGGAAGGTATTAAATATTTTTCAAATTTGCTTTACGTAATTCATTAACGATCCCTGATTTCTTCTTCTGGAAGTGTTAAAATAAAGGAATTTTTCTTCCTTCGGCAGTTGTATCTAACTGCAAGACGGAATGTATAATAGCGATACCAAGCAACGAAACGATCTTCAGAAATGCTGGAACAATGCATATTGGATCTTTGATTCATAGATTTAGCGAGTTTCTATTACTGACGGAGATATTCGGACGCCATTATTCGACGACACACACCTCTAACATTCGTCTGCGGCTTATCATGGTTAGTGTAGGCGCTATTGAAAGGTAGGCATGAAAGGGAAGCATATATGAGGAAAGTGAATTGTAGCAGAAGAGGGTTAATGTACCAAAGGCTCACAGTGACCTACACATTTTTTTTTCTCCAAAACATAAAATCTTAAAAAAGAGTGTAATAAATGACTTAGTTTACGTGGGTCATAAAAATAAAATTATATTACCCATTTTACCACGTTATGTATTTGGGATCTCGTCAATTTTTAATATAATAATAGTTAATAATAATAATAATAATAATAATACTTTTTTGATTTTATAATATAATTTTCTTATGGATAAGTAAAAATAAATAAAATTTTTTAGTATTATATAATTATTATTATTAATTTTTTATTATTTAAGCAAGAATTGAGAGCAGAGTGCAGCCTTCCAACGCGGAAGAGCGTGGGCGTGCTGTGCTGCAGGGGGAGATTCCGGGAAGGCAGATCGCGCGGCGAGACGTGCGTGAGTGCGGTGATTATCTCGGGCGTGTGTGTGCGGGCGCGGCGCGGCGCGGGCGCAGGGGAGGGTGTGGGCGGTGGACAGAGGGCGGAAGGGGGAGGGCGATCGATTGCCACCTCCGGGCGCGAACCCCTGGCCGCCGGGGTCAAAGCACGCATACGACCGCCTCCGCCGCCGCCGCCGCCGCCTCCGCCCGAGCTGCGCTCTGCCGCTTCCGCCAGAGGGAGCCGCTGGCGATGAGCAAGCGGTCGCGGCTCCCGCACGGGTTCTCCGCTCGAACAGGCTGCGAGCGCTGTCAACCACGCGGTGAAACGAAATCGCTTCTATATAGTGGGAAACACGCGTGTGAAGAAGTATGGCAAACATAATGATATAAAGGTACTTTTTTTCTTCGATATGGAAAATGAAGTTTTTTATGAATGGCAACATGTCAGTGAAATTATTTTGTTTTTTCATCTGAACAGTATGACTGTCACAGTGAAACAAGTCATTTCTTGATTGTTATAGTATTAAGTCGAATGCATTACTTGTAACAAATAAAATTCTATAGCATTTAATTCTGTAAACACTTTTTTGTTTTAGTAATAATAAAACATGCTAACAGCAGCATATGGCATCTGATTCACTATATTTATTAAAACTACCTTTTATCCTGGTCGATTTCTTGACTTCTTAACAAACACTCCATCGCGATGACTTCATTTCGCTTAACTCGTAATTCAACAAGGCGACGTATGCGCGGTAAAAGTAAAAGCAACCGCGCGAGTGGGCGCGGGGCCGGGGCCAAGGCTCCAGGCAGGCAAAGCCCGGCGCATAGGACGAGCACCGTCGCCTCTGGGGATCAAAGGTGCGCCGCCGATGGCATTTGTTTGGAAATTACCCCAAGGTAGCAATAAACGGCGAAGGAGTGTTTTCAAAGCGGTAATAAATAGCTGATTTCGTACGTTCTTTCCGTCTGGACGGGCGCGAGCGGGCGGGGGTGGGGGTGGGGTGGGGTGGGGGCGCTGTGGGAATCGCCGCGCGAACAAATAGCCGTAAAGGCCGCCGTCGCCCGCGGCGCTGCACTGAGCGCGCCTCGGGGCCTGACTTACTCGCTCTCCCAGCGCCAGCCACACTGAAAGGCCACCGCGCCGACGAACTACGTGACGTCCACTCACGGAACGGAATGTACTTGTTTAATTATTTGTATTCACATCCTCCTCTTTCTCATTCATTCCTCATTCTTGTTCTCTTTCTACTTTTCCTTCCCATTCCTCTCCTCTGTCCCCCTTTCCTCCTCATTCTTCTTTTTCCTCTGTTCCTCCTCATTCTTCTACTCTTTTCCTTTCCTCCCCATTTCTCTCATTTACCCCTTTTCCTCTTCATTCTTCTTCTTCTCTATTTTTTTCTTCCTCCTCGCCACTTCTCTCTTGGTGTCATATCCACAATGTGATAAAGAAGGAAAAGTATAATGGGGTGGATATTTCCTACGGAATTATAAATTGAAATGATTTAAAAGACACAATGGAAATGTGGAATGCTGGAACAGCATCCTGAATGCTGAACAGTTCGCATATGCTTCAGTACTGTTGCCTGATGGTGCAGACACGTGCATTGGACGAAACAAAAGAGTAAAGATTGTTATAAAATTACTGATAGCGGTTCCTTGAGTGTTTTGTTTAGAGTTCGAATTTTAACAAGAAAGTGGTGTTTTATATGTGTAATTATGGCATGAAAGGTATAGTCACATTGCATCTTTCAATATTAACCAGATTCAAATTGCTCTAGAAATGTAAATACAAATTTTTTTATGTATGTCTTTCTTGGTGTACAGCGATGACTCCAAAATATAAGTTAATATGTGCTATCCGGATCGTGGTATGTATTTTTAAAGTATTAAAAGAAGTGGTGCAAAAGGAACTATTACATCAGCTGTTATCAAATTATCTTCACTATCTCTCTTTTCCTTTCATTAATGCAAATATTATTAATTCAGATTTCGGAGAACCCATTTCACAGAATCGAGCGATTTAGTATTCTTCAAAAACCGAAGATGTATTTTCAGTACAATTTTCGCAAATCATGTCAAAACGCCAGAAATTAAAATGTCGGATTCAGAACCATACGAATATGATAACAACTAATAAGTTTTATTAGTTATTGTATTTTAATAGTTTTCAGCAATGTGCTACGCCTAAATTGTTTCCCGCAAAATACTATTTAATTGTTTTATTTTAAACAAGTACATTTTCCTTGACTTGAAACAGCTGTAATGACAATCTTTAGTCTAATCGTCAATAACACAGAAATAGGAAATGCTTCTGAAAATAAAATATGACTGTCTTCAAATTCCTGGGCAAATACGAGGTCATTCAAGGAAAGCTAGGGGTAACAAAATAACAAGTAAATGTGCATACATTTCTAATCTGGCTGCGTTGACTCTGGGTTTTCCGCGAACTAGTTTAACTCTTCGCTCTGCATAAAGTTCACGTACAGCGTAACTCATGATACGAGTTACCCGGGTTAAGGCACTCTGGCTTTCGCGAAATCCTCCCGTCCGCTCATGATTCAGTGAAGGAGATTTTATTCTTGAAACCATGTTTCGAAATATATTTTTCTTGTAAATATTATGATCTTATCAGATAACAGTATAATTTATATTTCTTAAATTTCATTTGAACATTAACGATATCCCGACACGATTTTCCCTTCCGAGAAACGAAGATAATGAAAAACAAAAGTATTATTCATACAAAAGTATGAATCTCACTAATACCGCGTGCCCCACCAACTACAAGCCACATCGATAACTTCTGAACGGTTCACGATATCGAAATGCAATTTTCGCTCAATCATGGGGCAAGTAATAAGCTATAGATACATTGTTCGCAATATTTTTAGTTTTATAAGGGCGAGGGTGACTGAGAGGGTTGGCAGTGAAGGTACAGATGCAATTGAGCAATCCGTGGTCTTGGCTACAAGGGCACAGGAACAACTATCAATATTAACGATCAGAATGATAGACTTTTTTTCCACTGAATCATGAAAACTTTTCTTTTACTGATTGAAATTCCAAAGCATCTATCACAGAAATGGACAATACAAAGAAAATGATGTTGCAAGGAAGATACTTTCGAACTTAGCAAAAATCGAGCTCAACGTCTAGGGGCTGGAATAACAAGCCAGAATTTTAAAACATTTCAAATGCAAATAAAGGGAATGAGTGGTTGAATATTGTCACTATAATTTCTCCACAAAATTCATAAGTTTTTACACAGATATAAATTTTGTTGTTATTTACTGTTACTCAACTTCTCATTGTAGAGATACAAGAATAAGTCCTAAATAACTACAAAAAAGCAGAAAACAAATATTTACACACATTTATTTCTATGCTCTGCGTCCCTGATGACAGCAATGAACATCTTCAGTCGTATGTGCAGGGACCGACAAACTGTAATGTTTAGTGGCGCTTTGAATCGATGCTTTGAAATTTCAACCTTTAGAAGAATTTCAACCAATTCAATTCTGATGAATCAGTGAAAAAACTTTCATCTTGGTCGTTAATATTGAGGTTCGTCGTGACAAAACCATGGATTGCTGTAGTTACGCCTATGCTCCTCGCTGGTACCCTCTCAGTTTCCCTTCTCCCCGTTAGAGTCTCGGCGTCCCGAAGGCCACCTTCCGAAAAGGCGACAGTTGAGGGCCAGTGTAGAAAAGTTTGGCGGGTTAATTTAAAATCATATATCAGACTAATTTTATAGTCCAACTATTATCAAAAACTATTAACAAATGATTCGTCATTGGATTCCTCTTTTTATCAACTATCCATTGCTAGTGAAAAATGTATAGTTCCATTTAAAAATTAAAGATGAATAATTTTCTCGAATATTAAAAATATTTCGAACAATATCTCTACATCTTTTTACTTACCTCATGATTCCTGACTGTTGAGCGAAAACTGCATATCGATATCTTCAACAGTTTGGAAATTATGGGAGTGGCCCGTAGATGGTGAGACATCCTTAATAATAAGGAATTCCTGGGAATTTTGATAATATTAAATTCTAAATAAACACGGGATAATATTAAAATTATGTTCAAATACAAAGAGCACATACTATTTCCACTTATAAGTAATGTAATAATGTGTGCCGTGGCTGTGTTTTAAATTGATAACTTTTACTAACTTAATTTTCGTGGACTACTTTGGAATGAATACGAGTAGCTTAACCGATTCATCTAATGGAGCTCTCTAGGCCACTTGAATACTGAATATTCTCTTTCATATATCTACGTCTTTTCATATGAATTAATTTGTTCGTAACATCATCAGAACTTTGAAGCGAACGCGAAGAAAACATTAATAGTCAGTCATAAAAAGTAAATGTTCATGACTTATAGATGAGATAATATCGTGAAGAAAACGTAGAGCATTTACTAGCGGAAGCGGAAACGAGCTTTCGGGCGATGGTTGCGCTATAGGGATTGAGAATAACACTAAGTATAGGAATGAATTCGGAGTTATATCTGAAGCCAAAAGCGTATTGGAGAAACTGAAAAGACAAATGGGAGGCAAAGAAGAGTAAGGAATGACTCGTTCGAGAAGTAGACAGGAAGAAGACGGATATTAGACGGGAGCAGAGAGGAGAAAAATTGATGGATATGGGTAGATGGTACTGAAGAATAAGCAGAGGGAAGTACGTGAGAACAGTAGAATGTGAAGAAAGAGGAAAAGAGTGGCAGGTCAGGATGATAAGAGATTGGAAATAGAGGCCGATATGACGAGACGCCGGGACGACAAGAGGCCGGAACAAGAGAGGTCGGGATGACCAGAGGCCGGAACGCCGAGAGGCCTGGACGATGAGAGGTCGGAAGAACAAGAGGAGGCCAGAGGGCGAGCGGGAGGCCGAGGAGCGGAATGCCAGGCGAGAGGATGAGTTTGGGCAGCGGGGGAGGGGGAGCGGGGGGAGGAGGGGGAGGCGAGGGGGAAGGTGGCGCGAGGAGCGTCGCCCCCGCGCGAGCGCAGTCATTCGGTCTCTGAACCGGTGGCGGCGGCGGCGGCGGCGACGCGACGACGACTTGTTTAGTGACCTCTGCCGGCCGCCTCGCAGCGATGGTGCTGAGTGGGACGCGCCGGGCAGAGCCATGCGTCAGCGGCTCAAACAATTAGACAAATTCTTCTCATGCAATTAGACAACACCCAATTTTGCCATTTTAGGCGTCCATAATAATCTCACCCAGAATTAGCACAAGCGGATTTCTTATGAGTATAAACACGTTTTAAAATGCAAGTTTTCCTCAAATAACATCATGACAGCATATCGCCTGTTAAGAGTAAAACTTATATGTGGACATCACACATCATTCGTATCCCTAAAAATGGAAATCGCATCTGTTTTCCTCTCTCCCATTGGAAGTCACATGTTTCATCACTTAGTAATTAATATTGAGAATGATGCTCTGTTTTCATTTTCTTCCACAAAATCGGATTCCTGAAAACTGTGATTGGACATTTTTTCGAATTTACGGAAGGGAAATGAAATATGTTCGGTTCGTGGTGCTTCACTTTCATTTAGGGCTTCCCTCAGTTCTAAAATCTTAAGCCAAACTCATTTTTCATTGATAAAGTATCTCTCAGAAAGATGCCGCAAAGTCATTTGATAACTCTTTACAACAGTAAACATTAACGAAATGTTAATTAATTGCGATCGTTGTAAGTAATCTATTTGTATTAAATGTGAAATCAAAACGCAATGCAGAAAAATATCCGTCAAACAAGTGTTCCGTATGACGCAATAGGACGTTGATAAGCGAAAGCAACTCCGCGCGAGCGCCGGCGCGGGGCCATGTGTCCGTGGCGAGGAAAAGCGCGCGGCCTGCGTTCCCCGCGCCGCTTCTGGGGAGCACGCGAGGCCGCAAGCCGACCTCTTGATGCAAGTGCAATGCTGGAGGTTTTCCGGGGCTATTCCACTCGTGAAATTAAAACCGGTAGTGTTTAACAAAACATACAAAATACCCCAATCAGGGCGTTGTATCTAAAAGTTTATTACTTTTTCTATCCGATTTTTCTTACCGTTTCTTCCTACTGGCCAATCATAAACTGTGACTCATCCATCTTAGGAGACGGTATACATCGATCGCTATGACCGACCAACTGATGTCACTGCAGCGCCTCTAACCGGGAGGCCCGATGTTCGAGTCCTGACGGTGGCAGGATTTTCGACACTAGCTTTTCACCTAGGTCGAATTCAGTCGCTGTCTGGAGGAGAATTCTAGCGCCCGGCTGCTCTGATCGGTAGTTTTCCGTAGCTTCTCCGATCAACATCAGGCGAATATATTCATAAATATATTCCAAAGATGCAATTGAAATAAAGTTAACCAGTTAATCTGAAGAAATAGCAGGAAAGATTTGAAAAGCGGAAACAATTTATATTAAAAGTCAATAAATTACTGGATACGTCCTCATACAATAAACGCTACATTTCCTTAATCGCTACGTAACAACGCGTTGTTATCACGACAAGTGTAATTGTTCTCAGTTGCCTCTTTTGCTGTCGTTTTTTGTTCTGATATAATATTCTCAGTAGAAATATGTCACAATCGCATTCCGAGATATAGCGGAGAGAAGCTTTTAATTTATGAACCGGTTGCCGTATCTCATCTGTCGTATCCTGTATCGTTGTTCTCTCAGGTGACCAAGGAATGTTATCTGACCCATATGTTACAGGATAATCACAGAAATTGAGTTGCACGAGGGGAAAGTTGTTTTTTATTTACAATAATATTGCCATGTAACATTGCGTTTACAAGATTCTAATAAATGTAGATGTCTTCGGCAAAAAACAACAGTTTTTTTTCTAGCAGTTGCCTTAATTATGTGCCAACAATATGACTTGTGCAAATCAACATGCTGTGATATTGGACTATTTTTTCTATTTGTTAATACTTAGCCTATCGGATATATTATTCGTTATGCTTTTTATCTTGACTGATTAAAAAAGTAAGCGAGCGCTAGTTTCTACAGGCTGTTCGCTTGGTTGGTTGGTTTACAGAACATCTCCGGGGAAACGTCTCTTGCTTTATGACCCCCTGTCAGTGTTTCCTGACGAGGGAGAGAGGGGGCGGGCGGGGAGGACTGGGCCAGAGGGCAACGCACTGTCCGTCCTCAATCAGCGACAGATGCAGCGCTCTCTCGATGCAGGAGGGCCTAAGTGGGGAACTGTGTACACTCGATCGAATATGCACACATTTCTCCCTAGTACTGTTAACGGTAATACATAAATCGATATCTAGCAAATTCCTTTCGGGAATTTTAAGAGCTCATAGGTCCTAAGATGTCCCGTTTTTGGTTGTTCAAAAAGATAAAACCGCTACATTAAGAATTATAAAAATACATTATTCCCTCAAAGTTGAATTAATTGTCATGTAAAAACTGCGAGGCGAAAGATATAGACAAATAACACCGCTTATCCTAATGACGATTCCACCCCGAATGTTCAAAAAATTAAAATAATAATATTTTTATCACAAGGCACTGTCGTAACAAATCAGACTCATGTTCAGGAATCTTTCTTGGACAATCAGTAACATTCCCATCCCTTCAAATTAATGATGAATGACGGCATGATGCCTGCCGTATTCGCCACCGTCATACGTCACGTCGCTGCTGTCTTTGACATCGTCATCATCCGATTGCTGAAGGCTTTTATCAATCTAAGCAACTTTCAACTATTTCCACTCCACAATCACTCTGATTTTTTTTTCCCGTCGACTCGAAGACCCTGACCGGCTCGTGCCCTAGCGACAGACATCCATTTCCCGGCATTAACGCACACGCGATTGTGAACGCGTGCCTGATCCAGAGAGCGCCCGCATCTTGCGTACGCGACTCACGTCCAGAGCGCGGCGCGCCGGCTGCGATCCGTCACTCACGCCTACGCGTGATGAACCGCCTCCGCCGGCGGCCGCGAGGCGCGCGCGTGTCGCAGGGACTTCCGCGTGCGGGGCAGCGCCGCCGCCGCCCCCGCCCTTCCGTCGGCCTTCCGCACGCTCGCGGATTGAAGTAGCCAAGTGATTGATGCGCGCTCCTCACGACCGATCGGGGCGATCAACTGTTTTCAGGCACATTTTAGACTCGTTTAAATTCTCTGTGTGGGTTCCATGAGATTTCCGCGAAGTTTTACACGGCATATTTTCATTATTCCAATATTTATATTATTTCAATCCATATTATTATGTTTATATTATTCCAAACGACTGATCGGAGCGCTGGAAAGTTTTCACGTACATTTTAAACTATTTAAACTCTCTGTGTGATTACGTAGACTTTCCGCGACGTTTTACACGGACCAATAGCATATTTTCATTATTCCAAGATCAAAATTATTCTCATTGCATGTTTGTATTGTTCCAAACGACTAAACGTACCCATCAACAGTTGAATTCACGCACATTTAAACAGATTGGGTAACTCCATAGGAATTCCATGACGTCTTTCGCGCCGTTCATATATTCGTATTAATACCGTTGGATTCCATTATGGAAGTACTTGATTTATGCAGGACCGCCTTATATTAAATATGATCTTCGTCTCACAAGAAATGTAAAAATATTGGACGTAAAATGTATAAAGAGTGTATTTTAAGAATTTCTACCGCCCGAACCAATCAAAGAGGATTCATCAGCCCTGAATTTAGAATACGTAACTTTTCCTTTCACTTCATCACCTTGTCGTCCAGCATTTGTAACAGAATAGCCATAAATATCTGTTTGTTTTTTTTTATGGAAGAAACAATGCATTGACCGCTCTTATAGATGGCCATACGAATAAGATTATATTAATATGAAGATTAATGATTTTAAAAATTCACACTTAGGATTATCTTAATGATCTACCACTGCGTTTTAGAATTATAGAAACATTGCAAATCACTAATAGTATTACTACTATTAAGTGGATTTAAATATTATTTAAGTAATAATACTACGCAGTATTGATGTTTTTTTCTCGCAATTGACGATAAAACGTTTATCTGACATTTGATCGTTTATCTGACATTTCCTGGTAAGTTAAAAGTAAGTGGTGAATCGCAATGCAATACAAATTTTATTCATAGATTTCAGCGAGGCCCTTGGCTGGTGTCCTCGAAGCACTCGCAGGAGTTCCCCGGGCTCATTCTAGAGATTCCGCCGCCTGCGCTTCCGCTCCCCGCATGAATCACACACTCATCCGCGCCCGCATGGGGCGCGCCCGGCGGCACCCGGAGAGCAAAGTCCCCACCCCTCCGAGAAGATAAATAATCCATACGCTAGTGCTTCTTGCGCTTTGGCGAAAATTTCGAACATTGGACCGGCTGAGGTGGCTCATGGCATGAACTGATGTCACTGCAGTGCCTCTGACCGGGAGGTCCTAGAGTTCGAGTCTCAATGCTGGCAGGATTCGGCTATGAAGCTGGCCGAATTCAGCCGCTGGCTGGCGGAGAATTCTAGCGGCCGGCTGCTCTAATCGGTAATTTGCATGGTTTCTTTGATCAATACCAGGCGAATACCAGAGCAGTGACCTTAACAAATGGACCACGGACCGTGCGCGTCCTTTCATTCCTCTTCCCTTTCCTATTCTCACCCCTTATTTACATATATGTACACTTACATGCACTACTCTACCACATATATCGGGAGCCAAGAGCTTGTCCCACCTGGAGCGGTGCTCCGCTGGATGGGAAAATCCAGCAAGTCGTAGGTCGGTGCCACATCTCACCAACCAGCGGGGAAACACAAAATCGTGGCATGTGAGCAGGTTGGTGCTCACATGCCATGTGTAATTGGTGAGCAGGAAGCTTAGAGCCAGGAGACGGACATAGGATACTGTTTATCCCGTTCGACAGCGTTCCTGTGTGAGAACGCACGTTTTTGCACGTTTTCGCATGTTTTCGCGTGATTTCGCATGTTAGCGGTCATTGTTGCCTGTTGTAATCCATTGTTGTAACGCCGCACTGATAACAGAAGGCGATAATGATAGCCGCCTTTCGTTCGCAGTTATATCTATATATACTGCACCTATTATATACTTACGTTATACCTATATATACTTAACCTATGCACCAAAATACAGGAACAATAATGAATGATAAATCTACTTAATTTTTTTATTTGCATTTTCTAATAAACAATTTAACTTAATAAATTCCAAAATCTGCTTATTTATTGCCTTTAACAGCCGATCCCTTTTATTACAGCTTTGTATTTCTCTCTTAAACAAAAATCAATTCCAAAAAAAATACGCTCTGCTACGTAATAGATTTTTTAATTATCTATTTAATGTCAGAGCGATTTTTTGAAATTCTTCTTTGTTTGAGAGAAAAACACAAATCTGCAATAGCTTTATTATCACGAGTGCAACAAGGATAGTACAGTTTCTCACCGTGAGTGCGACGCGAGAAAAAGATGGGACCGGCTGTTAAAGCGGAACAGAGTTCGCCGGGTCAGCTAGTATTAAATAAATAATACTAACTAATGATCAGATTTTACCTTCACAAATTCAATATGTCTGAATTGTTTCAGCCTCTCTGGATGTTAACCGCCTACGGCTCTAGGAAACTGCTGTGATGAGAACAGGAAGTGAGAAATAACACATACGTTTCACACGTTTTCATATCAAGAAGTTATGACGCTTTTTTTTTTATTTTGCACACGTGTAAGAAAAGACTACTATTGCTCTACCACGTAAGAACACGACTGCAACACTTCATAATACGAATGAATGCGAAACATTTTGAGTACCTGAAATAGGCAGGCTGCGAAACGCGTCACCCTTTGTCTTACCTACAAGGGACAGGAAGGGTTCGGAATTTCTTAAGCCGCCCCCAAAATAAACCCAGACGAGACCCGACAGCTGGCAAACGTTGCAAAAACGCAGCACGATTGCGAATATCATAAATTTAAATACAATATTAAAGCAAATGGTTTCGTAGAAAAAATTGATCAATTATTGTACATAATAAAATACAAAGCTCAAACAAAAATTATATTTTAAAGTTATTATGCGTGTTTAAATAGTGGATGAAAATGTTTTTAAGTTTTTAAACACTATGTTCCATATGTTCCGTAATTATATATCAAATCTGGGTGAATTTTAATTTAAACATTAAATTTAATGACAATTATATTAATATCTCTTTAATGTGAAAGTACTAAGTTTCATGTACATTAAATCTTCATTGATATTAATTTAAGAATTAAATTTGATGTACAAGTAAATTAATATCCCCTTAATGTACAAGGTACATTAAGTTCCATGTACAGTCGTTCATTAAATTTACATTGATTTTAATTTACAGACTAAATTTAATAAACAAGTTCATTAATCACCATTTAATGTGCAAGATACATTAATATTAATGCACAGTCGTACATTAAAACTACATTAAATTTAATGTAATTTCTGATAGTGTAGTTTAAAACGAATGTCTCAGGGTACAGTTCTGTTCCCCTAGGTACATTCTCATTGTGGAAGTACGCCGCAAACTATCCAAGCCACTACATTGATTTTGTGCATGCAATTTCGTCCAAATTTTGTGAAAAATCAACTGAATCGTAAAATTCATTTCTGAGGCCGATTTATACAAGCTCGACAATCGGATGGGCGACCAAAGCACCTGGTGGAATAGGGAAATAAACATTGCAATGAGACTTGAATGGAAAAGTTTGTATTTCTATGCATATAATGTATAGAAATGCTGATAGACTAAAGTCATCGTGACCTGTTCTTTTCTTTAGTGATTCAGGATTGGCCGTTGTTGCTCATATGAAAAGAAATTCAGTCTGTGGACCGATTCATTTCCTGGTGACGACGCAGACATTGCGGAGCAGGCAAGATAGTTTAAGATGTTCAGGTGGAAGGTCATGTCAGTCATCTACTATCGTTTAATGTTAAACTTTTCAGAAACATGGAAAATTCTTTGATTGCTGACAAGACACAATTAACATCAATCGTTTAGAATATATTTCTCTATTAATATTTAAATAACTATCTTACATGTACGTAGAATGACATCAACTCTCTTAATGATTGAATAGGGAATCAGCTTTTTAACTGACACTCTTCGAAGATAGGAGGATAGATAGACTCAGACGATAAGGCACAGTTGTGACACACAAGGTGAAAGGATTTTCATACGCTGAGGTTTGTTAGGCACCATCTACATTGTTGACAGCGTTGTTGGATTCTTGGGGGACTACATCGAAGGAGTTAATTCGTTGGTATAATTTGTTAGTATAATTTTTGTTTGGATAGAATATTTAGAAAAAATACATTTTTTAGATAACATTCATCAAGGGAGACGAAATGTTTACTCTGACATTTGACACTATACAGGAAGTACTGCTTTTCGCACGCGCCCACAAACACACACACACACACACACACACACACACACACACACACATGTACATACATATATATATACATACACACACACATACATACATACACACACACATACATACTGTGACATACCAGATTGTCACCAATATGAAATTCAGCGAATTTCATTAAAAATAACACTTTTTTAGAAAAGACGCTGGTTGCCATGGTACCGGAGTGCAACATATAAACAATGCCCATTGGTTCAAAAGCGGACGATAAGTAGCATCCGTGGTTTCGCCTAAGAAGAAAGAGAAACAAACTTAAGAAATGCTTAGTTACACGAATGAGAAAATTCCATTCTAATATACCGGAAGTGTCATGGGAATGTGAAAAGGTGAGTTATTGGTCAAAAATAATTACGTAGATGACGCTGCGAGGTAGATCGCATAAGATTTTGCTTAGGGAACGAACAATAAGGAATATTAGAATTTGTAGTAATTCAAGCAGGTGAATGGGGATGGAAAGCCAATGGATAAACAGTGTACATAGTGGTTTATGAGAAGAAACGACAAGATACGGATTTGGTCGGTAGCAAGAAAGAAGATTGGACGAGGCCCATTGTTGAAGTCTACGGGGAGACATCCTTTACCAGGACAGCGCCCAAGATTCTCATGGATAACAGGTTCTATAGCGCTATAGTAAAGGTCATGACCAAAAAGGTTATACTTTGTTTATTTTAAAAGTTACTAAAATTTATAAATAAATTTGTTATTTTCTATTGATGAAAGCTGATATCATTTGCCGACACGTTCAATCCAGTAGGATATTTAAATTTTGCATTTCAGATTGTACGCTTCTCCGTATGAGGGGCGAATTAAGTAATCGTAAGTATTCAGGATTATTTCGGTAAAGAACCCGCCTACTGAGTCAGCAACGGTGTTATAATTAAATATAATTTGGGAACTCATTCTCGTAACCATTTCCTGGCGCCAATATATTTATTAGAAATTCGGAAACAGGTTACAGGAATTTGAGAGCAGTAAGACGGGTATATGGAAGTGTATATTTCAATACACACATATACGTGCATACATACATACACATACATACATAATACTCACATACATACACATACATACATACACACACATACACATACATACACACATACACAAACATGCACATACATGCATTCAAACACACATACAAACTTTCTTGACACGAGTAGTTAATTTATATCCTTTAGTCAGTGACTTTCTGGGCTTCATTTAGAAATCTCAGAAAGCATTCAGATACGGCTGACACGACCGTTAGAAACAAGCGAGCAAGACAATGGCTGAACTTTTAAAGTCAACTGCACACGTAAACAGTGCCGTCACCTCGCAGGATAGGCAGCGCGCGTTTATGCAAATGAGCAAGGTATAGGCGGAGCGGGCGACAAGAACTACAGGCGCGGCCTGGCGGCGGTGACAGGAGCAACGTAAGTCAGGGGAACGGGGACGTGAACGGGAACATGGAGGTCGAGGAACAAGTAACAGGGGTTGATGAGGGCGATGATGTGTGGCGAGGGTGGATTTCGAAGGGATGAAAGCCCAAGAGAGGCGGTGGGTGCAATAAGCGTGATGAAGCGCGAAGTTTGCGGAGGGCGATGAGAACAACGAGGATGAAAGGGGCGTCAGGGGCAATGTGGAGTGATATGGGACAGCGAGGATGACGGAGGTGCCGAGAGCAACAGAGATCGAGGGGCGACTGTGCAATGGAAGCAACTGGGGTGTTGTGGGCGGCTTGGGCGATGGAGGTGACGGGAGCATCGAATAGAGACGGGGAACGACGAGGGCTGACGAGGGGGCGACGGTGCAATGGAAGCAGCAGGGGCGTTGTGGGCGGCATGGGCGACGGAGGCGATGGGTGGTGGCCGACCCGGGCGACGGCGGTTCTTGACCCCAGCGCAGCACAAGCAGCGTCAATATGAAGACCGCGTCAGGATTAAATGAACTGCTTTCCAATAGGGCCTGGAGACGGTGTGCCCATCACAGATGCATTTCTATGATCAGTTACGTCATGTCTCAAATTGTCTGAGCGACAGATAGGGTTTGAACAAACATGAAAACATTATTGCATTTGAAGCAAGCGTTGGAATTAGCGCGATGAAGATGCCGTTGTTTAGAAGTGATTTCAATAAGGAGCTGCCGCGAGGTACTTGGGAAGATACCGATGACGTCCACAACTTTATGATGAGTAAAACAATGACTAGAGAAGCAGGAATTTTCGATGTAAAAATTCCAGTTTTTAATTTTTAATTTCAAAATTTTGATACGAAGGAATGAATTGCTCTCACCGCCTATGACGCATCTTATTTATGGATCCACACTTCAATGTATGATTAACCTACACCCTCGACAAATACAGCAGTCGCTTGTCAGAACACTTGAAGGTTAGTTTTTACACTTTACTGCCAGACACTTCAAATTTCACTCTTTTTCAAGTTCAAACACACTTTTCGTTTATAAAATAATGTATTCTAAACCGTTTAAGTCTTAGATAAAATTATACAGGAACATCATGCTGATGTGGGTATTTTAATGTCGCGTATGCAAATTAAGTTATTTCCGCGAGGAACCGTTTGCCTTGTTACGGAAAGTACGGAATGTATTTGTAAGAAGCCTGCGATGCATCAGAGAACATGACGGCGAGGCATTTAGCGGAAACGAGAAACTGTGGATGCATCACCCAGCAAAAATATATTCGACTCCTTTCGCCAAGTTGCAGACCAAGAAGAAATCATAGACCGAAGAGATCAGACCAAAGATAAATCAATCATTATGCATTGAGCACATTACAGAACACAAAAAAATCATTTTATTGTACTTTAAAGTTCAAAAAGGTATATTATTTAATCCATTGTTTCTTTTACCTAATAACAGTTCAAATGTGTTAAAATCATGTTTTTTCTCTCTAACAATACGTCATCTGCCGCATATTTCAAGAGACAGAATGTGAAGAAAGAATTTGACAACTTAAGAATAGTAGACTATTTATTAGATGTCGGAGTGTATACAATAACTGTAGTGCAAGATCATTTAACCTATTCAGAAGTGACAATAACGATGCTGGGAAAAGTTCAAAAAATTAATATGTTGAGACGAAAAAAATCAAGGCCGCTTAGAAACAAATTTCGACAAAAACAAAATAGTACTAACGGTTTTTCCTCATAGAAACACTTTAATTAACAGAGGTAGTCAAAATCAACATGCATTTATGTTCTGGATGATTCAAAGGAAGGTTGAAATCTTTCACGCTCCAAAGATGCAACGGTTGTTTGGTTGAAGGATCTTATACAAAATTAATTTTAAGAAAATGAATTTATTTTATATTTCCAATACCTAAGCCTTGGAAAGGATGAAAGGAAACTACTTGGAAAGGATGAAGATTTAATGGGCAGATGGTAATGATATCCATATGATATGAATTTGTTGGTGCATTAGTTGAATGAGAAGTGAACAAAAATCTAGAAAAAAATCCCTTCGAGACTCGCTTTTACGACCACGGGCGTGCGACACGCAAAGATGTAAAGCTAGCGCCCTGGTCGCTATACCAGGAGTCGCCCTAAAATAATGCTCTGAGATTTGTTCGGGTCGTAAGTATCGATGTCGATTCCTCCGCACCTAAACCTTTTGCTCATACGTGGTATAGTTGAATGATATGATGGTTGGTTCATAATGACAAACTGCTTTGAATGGCAATTGAGAAATGAGTAGATGGGAGGCAGAGGTAACAAGAGAACCCGAAGAAAGCTTCTCCAGAACGCGGCTTATCCACAACACATTGAAGAGTTTACTTCTAAAGTGACGAATCTCTAGGAATACAATTTTTCAGAAACGGAAACTAGTTGAAATCAAGTGTTATGGTTCAATATCAAATTCATAAGTTTTCGGATACCATTGAACGTAAGAGACACGCCTTTGTTTCTCCTATTTGCAAAGCTATTTCAGAATATTTGGCAGCAAAATGAATAAGCGTCCTAAAAATATAGTGCAATAGCTATTGAAACTAGAAAACAAACGAAAATACGAGATATGTCAGTTTGGAAATAAGCTCTACAATTCCACATGGATCGGTAGGAATTCAAACTCCGGAACCCACAGGTACGCTATGGCGCTGGTCGCTGGCGGCAGTGCCGCGCCGCGGGGCGGTTGCCGACACCACCCGCGCGCGCCCTGGCCGCCCATTCATCGGACGGCGCGCGCCTTTCTCTCGCCTCTCCGCTCCGCGCCTCGCACACTTTCATTTTCAGGAGTAACGTCCCCGCGCCGCGCCGCGCCGCGCCTCGTGAAACAGTGCACCTCCACGCCACGCCGCGCTGCGCCGCTGCCGCCGCCGCCGCCAGCGGCTCCGGGGCAACAACCTGGCCGCGGGGCGCACACGCGCGCTCGCACCGCGGCATCGCGCTCACTTATCAGCCGGCGCGACGTGTGTGGCGACGGCGGCTCAGCCGGGCTGAATTTGTAAACGCGTCCCGCCGCTCCATACCTTTGGCATTTCGAATATTAATAGCAATCGAATTTCCCTTCAAACCGCTACAATTTCATATCTATTGTTTTAAAGCTCATAATTCATTAATAACTTAAATAGTTTCCTCAATGTAAAATACTCACTTTATTCTTGTTTGTTTTCTAGGTGTTACGGATGTAATAATGGATTTTCCCTGCCATTATTTAATAAGAGTAATGTAAAACCATTTTTTAAAATTTAATAAGTATTGTAAAAATGTTTTCCCCCAAGATCTGTTAACATATTTACGATTTTCAACGACGTGTCTGCCTGATCCCAATAAGGGTAGTTATCATTTGAGCCACGACCCCAGAGTGGTGAGAGTGACGGGCGAGGCCGCGAGGGCGCATCGAAGGATCGCCCGGGGTGCGGTGACTGCGGGCCGCTCCGCTGCGCTGCGCTGGGGTGGGGTGGGTGGGGGCGGAGGGAGTCAAAGAGCAGCGCGCGGCGGCGGCGGAGGATTCCCGGGCACGCGCAAAGCTCTCGCTTGAGGGCGGGCGCCGCGTTGCACTCAGCTGTCTCCCGCCCCCTCCCCCGCGCCCTGCCTCCGCCTCCGCACCGCACCGCAGCGTCTGCGCGGCGGGGAAACCCGGAAACGCGCGCCACGAGCGGCGCTGAGCCGCGCGTCGAGTGGCGTCGGGTGGCGTCGGAGTCGAAGCCGTTTCGGGAGCGCATGCGCCTCGCGGCCAGCCGACGGAGGCCAGGCGGGGGGGGGGGGGAGGGGACGGAAATAAACACGGTACGGCCGCCGCTCCCAGAGCGCCGTAGCAGCGGAGGCGCGCGACGCCACAGCAGGCCTGGCGACGCACGCGGCGCGGCATACCGGCTTTACGCGCATCCTTTTGACGTACGGTGCCGGAGTTTCAGCAAATGCGCGCATGCGCAGAGTAGCGGCTGGGGTTCCACCGCTCTAACATCACCACGATAGTGCATTTCACCACACTTTTCTTGTATTAAATGAATGGATCAGTGAGAAAGTTACACGCCAGAATTTTGAGTTTTAAGTTCACCATACCGCAATTATCTCTGAGCTCTCATCGAGTATTTCTAGACATTTCGTAAGATAACACTTTTTTTTTTAATTTCTTCTTGTTCGACTTAAGGCCTTTCGAGGGATTTCAGTTTTACATGCCGACTTTTTTTGGATTTGGACATTCCTTGATAAATTGAGATTAAAATTCTCTGATTCATTTAAATAATTAGTTTTCTTTCAGAAGCTATTGAATTTTATTCTTTATTTTGAGGGTTAAACTCTTAGGATGGCCCTGTCGAGCAATAAGAAGGTAAAAGGGAAAGATGCGACACGATATTATTAGTTTATAGAGGTTTGAGCATCTTTGGGTTTAAGCATCTTTGGATTTGATTCGACTTGAGAATTTTGCTGTTCGGTCTAGATGCAATTTTAAAGCGGGGTGAGATGAGTGGAGGGAATGAATCTGGCATTTTGTATTAAGTGTTGAATGGATAACACCTAACTGATTGTATTGTCCCTTCTTTGATGTACATGTGTTGGATAAACTTTAAACGAGCTGTATCTCTCAAGGCTGCGCAAGTGTGACTCATGATTATCTCTTACCGAGCCCTTCAAATATGTGTTTGATTCTCCAAATTGGCAGTTTTACTATACCGGTAAAGTAGCTGGGTTGGACAATTCCACTGGTTTGGATGAGAATTCTGAAGCTCGGTTACTAACGGCCGTTTCCGAAGTTTCATCTTATCAACTCCAGGTGGATGTCGGAGCAGAGCTTTAGACAAAGAGTCTTATACAATCCACCCTTATCCACCCTTATAGTCTTTAAGTCCTCCCACTCCCCAAATATGACTCGTCAATGCCTCAGAATCCGGAAATACCGATTACTACGCACGTCAGACCAGAGACTGACCTGAGTTTTAATGTCATCAGAGTGAGTGATAGATTCTGAATTGTTATTTTCCTGTCGATTAGTGCATTTAAAGCGATGAAACATCTCCACGTGTATTGGATCATTTAATAATAAACAAGACTGGTTGAGTATATATTGTGGTACGTACGGCATTTGACAAGAACAGCTAAGTAACCCTTTTCGTTTTTGAATGAACAGCAAATACTGGACGATGAGCGTGTGCACTCAATTTTTATTGCCACCCAATTTATTCTTCTGTAACGTTACGACGTAATTTTTGCCCTGAAGAGAGTCCTCCTAGCCTGCGTTTCTCCATCTTGTGCCATCAGCGTCGCTCTCTGCGGCAGCGCCCCGTACGCGGCCGCTCGCGCACTTCCACCTTCAAGTTGTCGCCTGCGACCGTTACACCGCGCCCCGCGCTCCACGGGCCTCTGCTGCTGACGAGAAACTGCCCGCGACGCTTTCGGCAGTGCATTGCGCCGCGTTGCCGCCTCGCAAACGCCAAACGGCTGTCAAAAACAACGTATATTCAATATAAATTTAATATAAAGAATAAACAGCTATACACGTGTTTCGGAACTAATTTATTGTATCTTCAGTGACTCTATGTATCATGCATTAAACACGTAAGACGTAAGTTGGCGCCATCCTGTATGTCCTGCAGAATACTGTCTTACCTTCATTAATAATCATTATGGATTACTGTAATATCTCTGCTGCCGCTACGGAATTTAATTTTACAGTAATTTAGTGGGATGATGTATTCTTTAGATTCAAAAACACAAATATACCGAAAAATTAAATAAACAACATTTACTCACTTTTAAAAAATAAAGTTAGAATTCTTATTTATTAGTGAACATACAATGAAAGCGAGTATTTGAACCCACGAATCTTCTTTAACTTTCCCGGGATTCCTGAAGTGAAATTTCTAATTTAAAAATACTAATGTCCCCTTAAAAAATGTGAATGGTACCTCCGTTATTAGTTTAAAGCATTAATGGAGTTTTCACATCGCAAACATGGAGAGTAATTAAAATCATAAAATTTAACGTTCGTCGATTAAGTTGTCTAAGAAAATGAAGTCAAAATTCTTTGAAATTATAATCACAATTACATTATTTCGTTAAGAACTACATTCATCAGAAAAATCAAACTACATGTATTGATTATCAATAACTATTGTCATGATATCTTGATATTTTTAATGAAATATTAAGCACAGTAGTAAGAGACCGACAACAAAATATCGACGTAGAAAGAATTTCATCCAGAAAGTGTATAAAAAATATTCCTGAAACACTGAAAGAATTTGTGCTACACTCTGTGATTCACTTTGTGGCACAATGTCCACACTACAGCTTGAGAGTTCCGGATCCACCTCGTGCGGCTTACAGCTATTGAAGGTGGCCAACCGCGGGCTTGAGTTCCATTGGACGACAATTGATTTTACTGAGCGTGCTTGCTTTGCTTCACTGTGAGCTGAGCTTTACTGTACATTCTCTGAAGAACATTCACGAAATGGACACGAAAATGCATCACGTCCGGAGAGAAGCTGCAGCATCCAGCAGACGCTCCTCGCGCGGGCAGGCATTTGGTACGAGAGTGATCGTCGGTCGGGGGCGGGCGGGCGGGCGAACGGACATAAGGACGCCGGGCGAGCGAGCTACTGGCGGGCGATCGGCGGGCGTACGGGCGGACATGCGGGTGTCCGATCGGCGGACGGGGTAGGTAAGCGGCAGGAGCGAATTACCGTTGCAGCCAAAGGCCAATGAACGCGAATTGCTGGCTTAGTTGACCCGAGCTTCTTCTGCACTTCTCTGCGATTTAAAGAAGTTCCTTCTGACTGACTCTGAGAGGAAAGAAATCTATTTAATCCTCAAAAGATCCAGAGTGTTAATTAACAGTAACCTCAGGTATTCAACGGGAATGGAAAGAAATCAGAATTGTACCTTTCAAGTGGTCCACAATTATTCCATGTTAAAATATAACGGAAAAAATACGTTTTGAAAATTACATCTCATCCGATAGCCCCGCCAGGTATCGTACAGGGAGTTGAGATGTGTTAAGAACTGAAGGCATCAAGGAGGGTTACGAACATATTAATATTGGGTTTGGGTATCAATCCCAACACACGCAGTACCGCAAAGTTCGAATTCCTCTGATAATAACTGGATATCCACAGGCGCAATAGATGAGGCAAAGGAATGCGCTAGTCTAGGCGTCTAGGGACTCTGGGGTCATGAACCACAGCGTGAACACCAGTAGGGACAGGGTGCGACACCCGCCTTCCACTAATGCGCTATTTGCTCTGTTATCTTCGGATGTTCAAATTAAGCTAGCTGTTTGCGCCAGTGTGCTTCTCCGAGATGGAGATAGGAACACATTGGCGGAGATCAACACAGAAACTGGAAGGTACACACATCGACACTGTCAACGCAAGAATACCCAAGAAGGGTGAGAAACACTATCAGAAGTGATTGATTGTTGAAGATTAGCATATCACAATATGTACACACGTTTGAATATGTTTTCATGCATCACTTTAATCTTTTTTCATTTTTTAAGTAGATTCAGAGATTAGTGTATTATTGCGTATTTCAATTGCAATCACATCGCAAAACAAGGGTTTTGGAACGTTATAGAAATCAACAACTAGAAATTTAACAGAGCTTTTTACCTTACAAAATATTTTTTCATCAACTTTGGAAAAAATAATGACTAAAAATTCCAATCCTGAAAATTGTCACGCGCAAGCACATTGAGCGAGAGAAAAACAACTTATCAAGGTTGGATGAAAATGGAAAGAAAGCTCAAAAAGCTTTTCTCATGAGAACATATACTGCTGTATATTTTACTACAGAATTTCACCGAAACGAAGAAATTTTAGAAATAACACTGGATAGTTCTAAAACAGTTTTAAAATTTGGTAGCCGGGCACGTTGCCAAGGGCTTGGAGACCAAGACCCACCCCCAAAAATAATCCGGTCTCATAAGGGTTCGATTGTTAGTGATGATGTTTTGCATTTACTGAATGAGAATGTTAAGTAAACATACTTTATATAATAATCTAAATGACCATCGCAAATAAAGGACATCCAGGTCGTACTTTGTACTTCACGAGGTGAGGCGAGGGAATGGTTTTAGTAGATGAACTAAAGCCTTTGATTGACAATTGTAGTGAGAACCACAGTGAGTACCAATACAGTCGATTGAATTTTTAGCTGAGATAATATAAACTTGACACATTTTTTGTAACTTACGAACCTTCAGTTGATTGTTCGCTTCTCATCTGACCAATGTACGTACTTGGGTTTTCGTTACGTGGCCGATGACATTAGGTCATTTTTACACCTCCTGCCTTATAAAATGACTCTTTATAACACTGATAAGCACATGTTTGAGGACATGAGCCTCGTTGAGAAGATCGTTCGCGAAATAATTAAATATATTCATTTTATAAGGCGGGAGGTGTAAAAATGACCTACTGCCATCAGCCACGTAACGAAAACCCAAATATAGTAAAAGAAATTAAGCATCATTGTATCCTGTTTCCTTAAGTAATCATGAAACTTTCAACGACAGCTCATCCAATTTTTCTCCCGACATTCCTGAATGATTTGTTTACTTCTTAATCATACGATGAAAGATCTTTCAGTAGGATTTCCAACGCTTCCAATCGAGTTCTCCTTAATATCCATTGCCTCTTCCCACAATGATCTTTCTTAAGATTTTTAATATTCAATGACATTGTTTTGAGTTCGTTGATTAAGAAAACAATTAACTTTTTAACCACATCAGGAACAACCTGATTTACCATTTTCTTAAACGACATCACATGGATTGCAATTTTTAAACAATTTCTGTTGAAACGTGTCAACATCTTACTCAAATCTCACTCAATGTTTAATTGATCAGCTAAAATCATTTAATTAAACTCGTGAGAACACACCTGATGTGAAACAGTCCTCGACAGTCGCTTTAGTCGAGAGCCCTTCTTTGCCAGTTCCCTCAGCTGCAGAGAAAATTCTGGCTCGATCCGGGCAGGTGAGACCGCAGTGATCCACCGGTTAGAAAGTCACAAGGGGCCGGTGCGGTCGGAGTGGTCGAAAGACTCTCGCGGCGGCCGCCTCCGCCGCCGCCGCCATCTGTAGGTTCCATCCCGCTGCTGCCAACGACCGCTCCTGCCGCCTCTGCCAACGACCTTGGTGGAAACGTAACCCACACCGTTAGCGGCTCGCACGCTCCGCTGCCCGCCGCCGCCACCACCACCCCCGCCGCCGCCGCCGCTGCCGCCGCCGCCGCCTGCGTGCACGCGGGCACGGGATGCGACTCCTGCGGCGCCTCCGAAAATGCATCAAACCACGCGCTGCAAAGGACAATGCTAATAAGAGCCAGATCACGCCTATCATATCAGCTCATACATTATTTTAAATATGCGCTTTCAGAGTCAGTGAATGAGTGAGTAGTTTCCGAAATGCGCTAACTACTGTGATCATGGCAAAGGGTATAGTCCATGTTATAGCAGAGAGGTGGCGGTGTTCCGCCTTTGCTGGGGCATGAGATTTGGCGTCGACATGCACGTCATTTTGGTTCGTGATTCGAGCGCGTCAACTGCTAAGGTTATTAGTCTCGTAAGTGCATGCTTTTTATTGCGAGAGGTGGCAGTGATCTTCCCTCGCTATATGGTGAGTTCCGGCGCCGATCTACACGTGAGCTTGCGGTTTTCGCGCAATCAAGTCTCTCTCACCAGTGGGGTACCGCCCCAGCCGGGACAAGCTGTAAGCTTTCGGATGACCACCCAGCATGAGTGGTAGTATTGTGCTTGTAAGTGTGTGTGTGTGTGGGGGGTGAGGTTAGGACGAGGCAGAGGAAGGAAAGATCGCGCGCGGTCTGTGGCCGGTTTCTTAAGGTACTACTCCGATATTCGCCTGGTGTTGATCGAAGAAACGAGGGAAAACTATCAATCAGAACAGCTGGTCGCAAGAATTCTCCCCCGAGAGCGCGTCAATTCGAGCTAGCAATGTAGTTAGTGTCGAAAATCCTGCCACCATCCGGACTGGAACGCTAGGATCTCTCGGTCAGAGGCAATGCAGTGACCTTATTTGATGTCCTGGCCACCTAAGTCAGTATACACGTCGGCTTGTGGGGGTTTTATACCTCCAGAAATATTTCCCAGTAGGGCATCACCTCAGATGGAACAAGTTCTAAGCTTCCGGCCAGTCTCTCCGACATGCGTGGAAGAGTTGTGCATCTAAGTAAGACGAGAGGACACCGAGGAAGGAAAGAACATGCTCGGTCCGTGGCCCGTTTAGTACACACGGAAGAGTGCAGACTGAGCAGCCGGCGCCTAGAATTCTCCTCCAGATAATAGTTAAATTCAAGATAAGAATGCTATGTAACTTATATGCAGTCAGTGGAAGGAAATCATCATTAAATTACTATAGGAAGTGTAGTGTCCTAAGTTAGTTTCGCATCGTTCCGTATCTTCGGTATGAAATTTTCATAAAATGACGAAGATTGGGCTTACGATAGTGCGTATTTTATTGGATTTGTTTTTCGGCCATCAGGTAAAAAGGCACCACTGGTTTAAAGTATATCATCATTTTGAAGTTCATGTCATGATAATTTACGTTGGAAAGAAACAACGAGAGATTTTCAGGGATAATGTTAAGGAATTCTTTTTTACTTCTAAATAAGTGGCAAATTGGAAGCCACTTGTGTGCGTCTTCAAGATTACTTTTCCACCAAAACCACTTCGAAACTGTCTCAATTATCAACGAATAAATTACGATGTAATGAAGAATTAATATAGTATAGAAATAATAAGTGCAGCATTCTGAACCATCCCACTAATGAGTAGCGGTGTGGTAACGCGATAAGACAAAGCATCACGTTCAAGAGTAACGATGAATGGGAGGCCGGAGGTTCGATCATGACCACACACCAGAAATTTACTCGAGTTAAATATCAGCGAGTTTACTACGCCTAGTGGGATATGAGTTCATGGATCGACTGCTATAATCGGTGACAATCTCCTAACTTCGAGGCGAATGTCATAGCAAAAACTCTGCCCGAGGTTCGTGCATGATCTTCCCGTTCTATTCCTCTCTCAGCATCTCCCTGAACCCAGACTGTGGGCCCGTTGGGGAGCACATCCCGTACCTACTCCATCACAACTGGCGATGGGAAGGAAGCCTTTACCCTTTAAAGGTATGCACATAGGCTAGGTTTGTTAAAGAAAGGGCAGCAACGGCTGAGATGGCTCGGTGAAATTGCAGTATTGCCGTTGCTTCTGCAGCGTCGCTGTTCGGGAGACACTAGTTTTCGAGTCCCGACGATGGCGAATTTCCGATATTAGCCAATAGCTCAATAGCAGAGTCGAATTCAATCAGTCTTCAACTCAAGCGGCCGGATGGGCTAGGCTTCCACGTTTCTCTGATCAAAACCAGAAGAACACTGAGTAACAAAAGGTCAATGAGTTGCGCGTGATCTTTCCCTCCTCATCCATGCAACTTTCTGTCGCTTTAGACAACACTTACACTACCACACTTGTCGGGAGCTCAGAGTTTGTCTTGGTTGGGGCGCCGCCTCCTGGGGACGTACCTAGGGGAGGTTACTTCCGCAAGCCTAACGATAGGTCAGCGCCGGATCTCACGATCCATTCGGAGAGCAACCTCTCTACCACCCATGTTATAACATGCGCTTCACTTACGGTACTGATGACCGCAGCAGTTGACGTGCCCGGAAACACTAGATGATCAATCAATAGAAAATGCGTCATTAATGCGTTGACGTGGGTGGGCGTGGCGTGAAGAGTCCTATTGCCCCTCTCCGCCCGCGTGGCGAGTGGCGCCCGGGGGGTGGGGCGTCGGCGCGGGGCGCGGGCACGCGCAGCGGGCGGCCGATACGGAAGAGGCGGCGCGCGGCGTCGGCGTCGGTCGGTGACCGCGGCGCCCCGCGCGCACCGGCGCCCGCCCCGCCCCGCCCCGCCCCGCCCCGCCCCGCCCCGCCCCGCCCCGCCCCGCCCCGCCCCACCCGCTCCGCCGCCGTCGCCCGCCCTCCCGCGGCCGAATTCGCCACGGGGGCGGGACCGTTAATATGGCACACGCGCATTCTTCGATGCCGCGGTCGGCGCCCCGGGGCGAACGAGGCGCAACGCGCGGTCGCCGGCCACGCGGCCGCGGCCGGCCGTGAGAACGCGATCGCCACCGCGCGCTCCGCCCTGTGCCTAGCCGCGCCTTGCCTCGCCTCGCCGCGCCGCGCCGCCGCGCGCGTGGCTCTGCCGGCGCCAGAAATCCCCATCACACTGAGGAAGACGTGATTCCGTCTTAAATCATTTAACAGGAAAGCCTTTTCAAGAAAATGTCTGTCTTCAGTGCATGAATCTGGGGGTGGCTGAGGAGATTGGATCAGCACTGATGATGGACGTAATGTATATTCCGAAATGAATTTCTTGAATTGATGAAACCATCACATACGCTGCAACATTTCCTACAATGTCTTCTAAAACTAGCGGTACTGCATTATACGGAAAGATTTTTCAATATAATATGTGCTACAACATTTTTACGATCTCTTCTAAACACGGTGGTACCTCGTTAAACGAGCGCCGTATGCGGAAACCCACTTATTAAAAAAAAAAGTTCAGGTAATCATAGAGTTATCGAACTCTGCGTTTTAAAGCGGCCAGCTCGAGCAAGCTCATGGAAACATTGTGGAAATTAAACCGTGGAGTATAATTCAACGAGCCTTTCTCGGAGAAAGCCTACTGGTTTTTAGTAATCGAGAAATGTCATCCGAAAGACTAGGGCAGGATGAGCGATCTCTTCAACACAATGCGGAATGGTATTTGCCACTTATTTGTCGATGAGACGTTCCCACAAGCAGACTCATTTTTCACAGTCGAAGCAAACAGCCTTCGGATGGACCTGCGAAACTCGCAACGAAACGCACATGACAGATTCTTGCAATAATTTACTCGATGTGATTCCTCCCTTTAGCGCATGTTTGTCATTCTATTCATTCAGTGACGTTTCATCTCGTCAATGTCGTCACACCGTTCAATGAATAAGAGGATTTAATGATCAATCTGCAAGGATGTTTTGCTTTCATGCCTCTAGATCGGATTGCCGATCGTCATTAGTGTCTTCCCATCGAAATGTCGCTTACATCAATGGGCACGACAGATGACTACATGATTAGAGAAAACAGCCTTTTGCCTACTCTCCTTACACTCTCTTCGGCCGACAATTGAGTCGATGCAGATCAACCAGTTAAAGACGATTATTTACCATTTTCCTTTTAATATAATAATAATAATTATTATTGTTATTAAAAGTTCATAAACGTTTGACAGATGTCAAAGGAAATTCAAATTTATATTCTTGCATTAATTGTTTCACAAACTCATGCACCTGTAAAATATCACACAATTTCAAGTTAACGGAATAAAAGTGTTATTCTAAAAGGATGTCCTTTATTTGGACAACATGCACAATTTGCGTTATACCTACATAACCGATCGATGTATTAAATCTCGATAATAAGAAGAGATTAACGATTTAAATACTATTTTCTCGTCATACACATTCATTCATTTTCAAACACTGGTTTTGGAGACAGCCCTTTCCACTCTGCTAGTGAGATGTAGCTGCTAGATTTTTTCATCCCGGTATCACATGCGCCGTGCCAAAGCCGGTCCTCAAGAAAACTTTTTGCGACGATGCCATATTTACGTCAAATGTATTAGAATTGTAGTATCAAATATCGTTGACTAAGACGGTTTAACGGTTATTATACTGTATTTTCTCGTTAAACTCAATTATTCAGTTTCGAATATGGGGGTTGAACGAAACTCTTTTACACGAGATGAAGCTTCGTGATTTTCTCAACTCGGTCACAAGAACCGTGAGGAAGCCCGTCCGCGAGCAAGGAAGCTTTTCGCGACAATACCTTCTTTGCCTCAAATATCTGCATTAGAAACCGCTGTAGCCAATCTCAATAATGAGAACGGATTAACGGTTGGAATACAGTATTTTCCCATCAAGCTGAATCATACAGTTAGGAACACGGGGGTTGGAGGCAACCCTTCTCCACACTGCCAGCGAGCTGAATGTGGCCACTCGGTGTCACTCGCGCTGCGCAGGAGGAACGCGTCCGCCCGCGAGAAAGATGGGCGGCGCGACGCCTCTTCGCTCCGGGCGGGGGCGGTGACTCACCTCTTGAGGCTGTTGGTGGTGGTGACCCGCAGCGTGCGCACGCGGTGCTCCTTCATTGCGGCGGGGCGCGCAGCGGCCGGATCCCCTGCTCCTCGCCCTCGGCTGCTTCAGCGGTCGGTGGCTGCAGTGCTTCAGAGACGGCGCGGCGCGCGTCGCATGCCCCGGCACACTCTACCCTCCCTCGCGCACTGTCGCTCCCGTCGTTCCCTCCCGCACTGGCGCGTGCTGCGTGCTCTCACGTCGGCGGCGGCTGGCGCGCGCGCACCCCAGCTGCTGGCTCAGCGTCCGACCGCGGCCGCGCGTCGCGGGATTGTGTCGACTGCCGCCTGCGGCCCGCGCGGCCTGCCCACCGCGCCGCCGCGGTTGACCGCCCCGGCCGCGAGGCGCGCTGCCGGCGCTGTGCGCATGCGCGCGGAAAGTTCACCCGCGGTCTTGGAGTTGCAGGAAGCTTCAGGCAAAGCGCGCGCGAGAGCAAGAGGCGGGCGGGGAATCATCATAAAGTTCGTCCGCTTCTTCTTCATTGTGGATATCTTAAGGAAGGACTGGGTGTCCTTCATTATGTTCTATCCTGTGTTACATCTTCCATTTGGTTGTAGCTTCTACCATTTTTTCACAGCATCAAACGTTCCGATCTACCTCCCTCTTCCTATTTTCTCTTCAATTAAAGTATTTTAAAACAACTTTGGCGCAAAATATGACGCAACAAAACCGCCTTCACGTTCTTTATTACTTCTATCAGTTTGTTTTCTATAAAGCTGATTATTAGCCCTTCACATTGTATTTTTTCGATCCATTGTAAATTTCAACGGTTTCTCCATACATTTATAAATGTTCTGTAATCTCTCTTCTTTTTTATTTTTCATTATCCAACCATTTTAAAAATATTTATTTATTTATTCGTTTGTTTGTTTGTTTGTTTATGGTGACCGGTAGGGTAGCTGTTAGCGGGCCTGCTGGAAACCGGGTTTTAAATCGTGGTCGAATGATTTGATTGGAATTTGAAGTCAACAATGATTCTTTGCGGCACGTTTCCTCTGAGTTCTCCCGTTTCGCCGCTCATTGAAACATTGCTTCTTCATTGTTGATTTCATCTTCACGAGCATTATTAAGTCATTCGCCATTCCCGATAAAGGCCACAAAGGCTGAGTTACAATAAATGATTTGCATAATTTCGAAAATTTGAAATTTGGAGTAATGTGAGTGCCTCCGGCTTAACTCTCAAGTGCGAGCTTTTCACCTCTGTTAGAGAGTTAAAATAACAAATGCCGCACTTGTAATTTGGGGCATACAAAGCGGATTAGCGTCAGGTTTTCCCGGGGCTTCTCTGTTTACTCTCCATCGCTGTTCCATCCTCATTATCTCATACCCGTTCATTTTCTTTTTATTTTGAGGTCTCTCAACCTAGGGTTCTGAAAAGATAATGCCGAGGAGCTCGTCTTGCATCTTCAGGTATTTTTAAGACGCCTTTGGAATGCTACAATAATCAATAGAAAACACGGAATGTTTGATAGAAAGGGGATTTTCGGAAGGAATTTTCGCGATTAGCCACTTTCTCCTGTGTCACAATGGGACAACTATTCAGTAGTACAATGGTACAATTTTCACAATAACGGTCTTATTCCAACTGTTACTAGCTATTACTGGTTCTGTGGTTCGATCATAGTTAGCCAAAACGCATTACAGACGTGTTTTGAAAGGATTCTCTTGTTTTCATTGCCATTCACTTCACCATTAGTACAATTAAATTTAACTCATTTCATATTTTTCTCATCACAATGTACTGGATCGCGGGAATCAACAACTGTAATGCTGATTGACTCGAATTTTGGATAACTCATATATTTCCGTGCTCTCTTTGCGGGAATATTATCTATATATTTAAAAAAATAAGGTATTCTGCAATGGCTTCGTTTAGAGCTTCTACTGAACCGATTGTAGTAATTTTTCCTTTAAATGAAAGAACGTGATCCCTAGATGTGTTATCAGATATTGTTTGTGTTGATTCACCAACATTTACGGTGTAAATTAATTAATTAAATCATTCTTTAATAGTACGCTTATTAGACAAGAAGTCAATTGTTTTCTTTCAAAGGATGGCTGTTTCAAAATCGATTATATGAAACGCTAGATGTGTGTCCACGCTGCTTCATGGTGGCTCTGCTTGTTTTGATTGTTGAGATTTGTTTACAATTCGTCAAGGGTTTGTTTCAGTGTAATATTTGCATTATGGCATTGACAGTTTGCATGTATTCGCTTTTGTGATGTATTTTGTAGAGAACATTCGGACAGTGGATTTTGCTCGGTTGTACTGAAGTAGTGAAGTTGTTCACCGGTAATGTTGAATTCCGAATCGTTGCCCACGCGCCCCAAAAGACGCAAATGTACATTAACTTGACGCAGAGAAAGTCAACGTAGGTGTCGTGATAGTAAGGTCATTTCGTTTTCTATTGGGTCTTTGTCTATGAAATGTCAGTTTTGTTCTGCTTTGTACTTCCCATGCGAGAGAAATTCTGCAAACGATTTACTCTGTGTTGCTTAAATGGGAAAATAAGTTTACCTTCGAGCAATATGCCAGAAGTAATCAAATTTGTTTATAGATAATGACACATCAAAAACTTTATAAATAATATCCGTCAGTATAATAGTGCTCTTAATTTTGTGTCATTTGGTGTATTATTGGAATATGTGGGCCATATTGCATTGCCACCTGGTCATGGGCCATACGTGTTCAAAATTCTGGGAACTCCACATCACAGAATATCTTCGTTATACCCTGAAGATCCAAACAATGCAACGTATTGTGAACATTAGTCTGGGCACAGTATTTTACAGTTATCTCAGATCTCACCGTCAAATTTTGACGGGTTGTCACTAGTATATTTTTATTTTTACTCTCACTACTTGCCTTTTTCGTCCGTTACTGGAAGGACAGGTTTTTGATGGACGACCTGATGCGTTTATAAGTTCAATTTTGCTGAAGCATTGATGGAATGAAAGGCAGATGAAACGGGAAACCGTCCAGAAAACTTGTATTGAACGTACAAAGGAACCCGGGAGTGAATATTCCCAATCATGAATGGTTGTTTACGAATCTGCTTCAAGGTACTGGAGCTGCGTCGACCGTGGGCGTGGGCGTCTCAGGCGTGGTCGGCGTGGGTGTGACAGTTGGTGTAAACTTCGGGGGCGGGGGCAGGGGCGGGGGCGGAGTGAACGTCGTGAGTAGGAGCGAGTGGCCCTGTACGTCACTGGCCTGTTCGATGTGGGCGTGGACGAGTTACCGCGGATGACGGTGGCGCGGACAGCGAGGGCGTTTACCTCATATGCGTGGGGAGCGTGGGCGTTGATGGCAGGGGTGGCGTGGGCGACGAAATGTGAACGTCATGGGCTTGGGTCGGGGGCGTGGGCGTGATTGGCAAGGGAACGCTATTCGCGACGTTACCGTCGTCGTCGTCGTCGTCGTCGTCGTCGTAGCCGCCGCCCCCACCCCCGTCCCATCCGCTCCTGCCGCCGCCGCCTGCCGCGCCATGAGTGGTCGGTCCGCGCTGCTCCGCTCCGGATTCCCAGTTCCCGGATGCGGCGCCTCCGAGAACAGCGCGCGCGGCCTCTGTCCCGCAAACGGATTCCTGATACTCGGCCGTTCACACCGACGGCCCTACCCGCCCTGCCCCGCCCCGCCCCGCCCCGCCCCGCCCCTCCCCGCCCCGCCACGCCCCGCCACGCCACGCCCCGCCCCGTCCCGCCCCGCCCCGCCCCGCCCCGCCCCGCCCCGCCCCGCCCCACCTCGCCTATCGTCACATTGCCCACCGGGCGGCTGGGCGACGCGATTCGAATCTTATCGCTTCACTCGTTGATAGGACATTGGCCTATTTCTTGCGGCCTATTATTGGCCTAATCTCAAATAATAATACGGTTCTTTAATAACGACACAGCGACGGAGGGCGAATTAAAAAGAAATGTTTTAATCGTGCACAAATTCGTGAATATTGTTAAATCGTAGATTTTATGTGGAGAATATTTCACTGTAATTCAGAACATATCTAAATTAATTAAATTATCCAGTTGTCCTATGACGTTTACATAGAATTTAATAAAAGTGTAGGAAAAATCAATAAAATGAGTACGAGGTGTTGAACCCAAAATACATTGAATTTTCTATATTAAAAGAACTTAATAGCAATAGAGGCAATAAATACGGAATGCTAGCAAAGACAAAACAAAAATATTCGACGAAAAAGGGAAGAAGGCGAATAAGTTAAAGAAAAGTGAACATGAAATTCATTAATTAATCGTTTCATATCAACTGTGACTCTGTACATCCAATTCATTATTTAAATATTTACTGAGAAAGATGAGTCATGTGGGAGTATCAACAAAATATCGAATACACTACATAGCTTCATGTTTTTAAGATCAAATTTAAAGAACGTTTCGTTCCAGTATTTTCTTTAGATGCGCTGGGGAAATACAAAACATGCTATCACACCCGCGGTCAATGTCCCAAGAGCATTCTTTGAGTTAAAAAAGCTCGGCCTTGCAGTATCCTGGTCAATGGCCGGATAACATTCTTTCTAATAAAGCCACGACCTTCAAAAACGTGATGATTCTTCAAGATAAGTTACAAGAAGATAAGTGTGTGACTAAACATGACGCACGTCGATCAAAGGTGAGAGTTTTTACTTCAGCAAAGTTTACTTATTATTACATTTCTTGTATCATTGATATGAAATCTCTGAGACAATGTAAGTGGAAAGTACTGGAACGCAAAGACGGCTATATACCATCAGTTCTCCTTGATTTGAATTAGGAACGTAAATTCTTACTCAATGTTTTTAAACTTAACATTTCAAAATGTAATTTGTGATGATCTACTCGTATGCTAATAATTATTACACCATACTCACTCAAGCAAATTTAGTAAATGGGAACATATGAAATCGTCTAGAAATACGAGAATATTTTCCGGGAATAAATAAAACTTGATTCTGCTTGAAATTAGGGACAGAATGAACGGATTCAAATAATTCACATTAGAAATGTTTTAAAACGATATGATTCAATATATGGATGATTTATTAACGAAATATTTTAAATATAGTATGTCTATCGCATAATACAAAGTGCAAATGAAATATGCAATTGATTGCTATATTTAATTCAATGATTTTAGCGTAGCTGCATCTGACATGTGAATAGATTGAGATGGAAATTCGTACATATACTTGCGCACTTTTCTTTATTAGTTTATGCTGCAATAAGATGAGAAGATCCTGAATTATAAGACGAAAGTTCCTGTTTTTGTATTCATTTCGAGGATTATTTCTATTATTTGAATTGTTTTAATATACCAAAACATCAAATTCTGCATAGAACACTCGTTGTAGCGTACACATATTAGTCATTATGTAAAATGTTTACAATAATGTTTCGTATTTCACCCTATATTAATCGCATCTCATTTGTTCATTTTTTATTATCTCCTGATACCGTATGGCGTGAAAGTCACTAGGCGAATAGCGGGGATGTGTAGGAGGCCGAGAACCGCGCGAAAGAACGGAATTCGCAGATTGGAATCGGACGCGGACGGTGGCGGCTGGCGGGAGGGGGTGGCGGAGGAGGGGGCAGGGCGCTCGACCCCCGCCGTCACGTGCAACGCAGTGTGCCTCAATCACACGCAGGATACAAACGAACGAAGGATGCGCGTGTCATGGTTTCCAACCACACATTTCTGCAATAACGGCTTAAAAAAGTATAGCGTAAATTAATTAAAATAAAACATTCAATTAATATATTTTGTATTCAGACATGTATTTAAATGTTGTTTCTTCGGACATATTATTTGAATGTCTTTTTTAACATTTCCCTTCCAAACGTATAAATAATTACATCTGGAAAGGAATATGTACAACACATTTTCCCTTTTGCAATGTTTAATACCTTCTGTATAACTTCGTTAAAAATACTGTTTCCGTGATTTATTTATTTATTTATTTATTTATTTATTTATTTATTTACGTCAAAAAACAGTTAAAAACTGCGTATGACGGGCTATGGGGAAAAGTGAATTGTGTGCACATTTTCAAAATTCTGTGATCCCTACACTAAATCATATACTACTTAAGTTTTGAATTTTGATAAAAGATATCTTCGAGATCATGGCTTTGCACGAATGTAAAAATGTATGTATTTAGTTGACCAATAATAATTTACAGTTACAAATCGTAAACAGACCCCCAATTGAGTGCGAGAGGAATCGCTCGTTGGGCGCGCGTCTGGGGGCCGTGAGCGAACGGCGGGCGGGCGGTGGCGCCGGGGCCAACGGCAGCGCGCTTCGCCCGCGGCACGCGCCCAGCGCCCAGGGGCCAGCGCTGGACCGCGGGGGCGACGAACCGGGCACGCAGCTCCGGAAGCAAAGGGAATCGCTCCATTCAGCGATTAATTGATTATTTAGTATTTCCAAACGCGTCAACTACTATGGCCATTAGTCCCGTTGGTCGTGCTTTTATCTCGCGACTGGTGGTGGCGTTCCTCACCCGCTGGGGCATGAAATCCGGTGTCGAACTATATGTCGACTTGTGGGTTTCTTCCTGAAGTTAACTCAGCAAGCGGGCCACCTCCCCAGCCGGCAAAACTTTAAAAACCTGATAAAAAATGTTCTTCCTATATAGGTGTTAGTGTAGTCCTTGGAAATGTCGAGTGCCAAAAGGGAGAGAAGAGGAGAACAAAGATGAATAAAGATCACGTCCGGTTCGTAGCCCGTATGTCAAAGTACTGCTCCGGCAGAGGTGTAATCCGAAATGGCGTAGACTCACTAATGACATTTTAATAAATCACAAACCTCCATTTTGGTGGTATTGGGGGGAAGTTATGACGCATATTCCCTAGGTGCCATAGACAAAATATTTATCTTAGGGAAGCTGGCAACTTAACACGTAACATAAAAACGCAAGACCAAACCAGTGGAAAAATTGTTTACGTAACATTTTCCAAAATCTGGTGAGAAATTAGAATTTTTTCACGTCGATAAGCTGCAAAAGATAATAACATTTATTTGCGATATTTTTAGAATATAAATAAATGTAAAATTAGTTCATTTAACTTATGCATCTCCAGATGGACGTAACTACATTGTACATTACATTTACTTTGAAAGGGGTTTAATCCTCTATTCCACTCCCTCTCAATGATCCTGAGAGGAAGGAAAAAAAACACGTAGACCTCCGAAAATGCTCATTCATCTTGGCAAACATCCCATCATTCGACTCAATTTGAGAAATAGCCGCAAATGTTTTTTGTTTTTTTTAACAGAGGTAGTGGGCACACTCTAAGACTCTCTCAGGCTTTCTGTAAATGATCAAATACTAGGAATTTTAGATTTGTGTCGGAGTTTGGACAAGATAATGACATGTAAGAGACGAAGCCTCTGGCGAAAATCAGGACAACAAACCATTGATGCTGTGTCGCCCGGAGAGTGCAGAGCTAACAAAAACTGACTGCAACAATGGAATGCAGTGTTGTCAGCTGAACAGTCAGTGTTTTCAAGACTAGCTAATCTTCACCACTGCCTTTGTTTCAAGGAAATGGAAATCAGGATGTTCATGTAGAAGGAATTTTATTCAGTAAGTACTCGAAGCGCACCAGTTCAGAGCAGATGCCTCATTTCCTCCGTTCTACCAAGTACGCACGAGATATGACTCCTGAGATGTGAAAAGTAACAATATACAAAATATCGTAAGATGAAACGAATATATTTTCGTATATAAATTCGAGGCAATTCTGAATGAGAACAAAAATTATCGAGAGAAAACACTTGAAAATTCAATTTATGTAAGAACCAAAATAGTTAAATGGAGGTTGGAAGTCACGTTGGTTACACACTACTGGCCACATCATTTGCCTGTGATTTACTACTGTATCTAGTGTGATTTGAATAAATTTAGTTCTGCATGTTCTGTTATTAAGAAGAATAGACCCTATGCGCATGATATATTAATGCGCTTTCATTAGGTCAATAAAACGAGAACACTTACTGAATAAGAATTTTATGTACAATATTTCACTGGAATAAATTCTCCCTAAACATGCTGGTTTCTTTTGTATGTTCCATGTTCAATATACTTCCTTGACCTTTGTCGCTTAATTATTTGTAAAATTCTTCATACTTTCTTCGAAATATGTGAAAATTATTTCCAAACAATGTAATTACATGCCGTTTTTTTATTCAAAAGATAAGAGCAGAGAAAATCAACGACATACCAAGAGTAATTAAAAATAACTTTCTTATGCAAATAATATGCCTTAATAATGACACAACAACTAAAGAATTTGTTTTTATTCCCGAATAACATATTCTTTAAAAATAGAATGTTATTCTCTGCAAATTACGCTTTGGTGATAATTTCATTAAATTAGTCCCGTAAACCCTATTCGGGCATTGAACGCTGTTTCTCTCTGACTGGAGATTCTCAGACACTTATCATTAATCTCGATAATTGCACCGTCTAGAAACTAGAGATTATTATCATTGATCTCTAATGATATTATACCATACCAAACTTTAATCCACGCACTGCGTTTTTGAATGCCGTTGTGGATAAACGACGGGACACAACATGACATAACGCGACGATCTGTCGACGCACACTGTTAGACAGTCCATATCATGTTCAGTTATGATAACATAAACACCAATATTACAGCCCCATGAATTTTAAGGAACTGAAATTGATTTTTTGGGGATGCTCCACCAGATCTTTTTTTTGTGGAACCACATCTCCATAAATTAGGCTCTCTCCCATCGCTACTGCTTAGCGAGCTGTGGGAAGTAAAAAAAATGGATGTAACGGGGCGGGATGTGTCTGGGCGAGATGGACGGATGGGAGGGAGGGAGGCGGGGCGGGGTGAGGCGAAGAGAGAGTGGTAGATGAGGTGGGACAGGCGGGGGACCGGGAGTGTGGTGTGGGTGGGGCGAAGAGGGTGGGGGTGCGGAGCGATGCGGGGCGCAATGGGTGGGGCGGGGCGAGTAGCTGCAATGTGGGCGTGGCAGGCGTGGTGACGGGATGAGTGGGGTTCGCGGGACGGTAATGGCGGGGGTGGGGTGTGTTGGGGTGAGGGGATGGTCCGGAACAGAGCGGAGAGGGCTGGGCGGAGCGCGGTGGGTGGGGTCTGGGCGATGGGTGGGGTGCGTGAGGCAGTCTCTACGTGAGGGGGCGTGGCGGGGTAAGGGGCGGAGCGGAGCGGTATGAGCGGGGCGCGGCGCGGTGGGCGGGGCCCGCCGGAGTGGGCCGGGTAGGCGGGCCGGCGCGGCGCAGCGTGGCAGGCATCGCTTTCAATCCCAGATCCCCGTGGCTGAGCGCAACCCGCGCTCAATTAATTGTCCGTCGGCGCTCTTCCTTAATGGGTCACTCACCTCCGGCGGCCGCCGCGCCGCCGCCGCAGCCGCAAAAACGGATCGTCGGCTGCGGCGGCGGCGGCGGCGATGGCAGCGGCGTAACGGGGCGCGACTGTACCGCCCAGTCATTGACCGGCACATATTGCGGGGAAGACGCCGCAGCGGCTGCGCTGCGCGGCGCGGCGCCGAGCGTCGCGGCGCCTCTGGCGCTCGCCCTCTCTCTCTCCTCCCTCTCTCTCTCGCGCTCGCTCCGCGCTCTCCCTCGCGCCGCGGAACTCGGGCAACGGTACGCGCGGGCCGCTGCCGCCGCCGCCGCCGTCCATTGGCTCGGCGTAGGGCATCGAACCGCGCTCCAAACGTAAACCGAAACCGGAAAGAACCGATATTTCTGGTGGAATGGAGTCGGCAAACCCACTTGAAGGGAGGGTTGTTAAGCGTCGTTAGAAAGTGGAAAAGTATTGTTTATTTCGCGTCGATTATTGATCACATGGCCAGTCACGTATCCAGAGACGGGAGGTCACTTGTTCTCAGGACATTGAACTGAACTCAAACCGAAAGACGTTTGTGTAAGGGATGTCCTAAACCATTCTTAAATCGATTGTATCATATCATTCGCCTTGTTTACAAATGTAAAAGATGAATTTCAAATTTCAGAATAAAATATTAATAATTTTGTACATAGAATGGCTACATTAAATTTTAATTTACCAACGCATTACATTGTGATACACCTAACTTAAAAAACACATCAAAAACACTTTTTGTTCTAAATTTCATTAGCAATAATAATATTAAACTAGCAATTGCATATCTAACAGTTAAAATGCATTTAAATTAGCGTTAAATTCAAGTTGGAGAAGCAGAAGCAAAATTCAAACAGGTGTATAATTAACAAAAAGAAGAATGAGAATGCCTGCATTTTTCTCATTAAAATCGGTGCCGGATCCATGCGACCGAAACAAATGCATGAATGCACGCAGGTGTCTGTAATGCGGCCGTTAGTCGGAGCACATAAGGGAGAGAGGATGAGAAGACATGTGTATGGAACGCAAGCATGGTGAGAAGAAATATGAATCTTAAAAGAGCGATGTGGAGAAATAAATGAAGCACGGAGGGGTAGTGATAATCCAAGAAGTGGAAAGAAAAGTCCAGAAGAGAATTCTGAGACGAAAACAGTTTTATTGTCATTATCAGCAGCATCGTCAACATCAGAACTATCTACTGATTAAAAGTCGCTGTTTATCGAGTGGGTTACGTGTCAGTGCACTGACGACTTTCACGGAAGGGACCAATTTTGAGGGTTTATGAAGACACTGTGAAGTGGATATTTAATTTTTACTAACAAGGCTCTCTGTCTAAGACCTAAAAATAAAAATCATACCGGGAGCAATAGCTCAGTTCAGCAACTGATGTCACTGCAGCGCATCTGACCGGGAGGTCCTAGGTTCCCACTCCCCACGGCGGCAGGATTTTCGACACTAGCTTTTCAGCTAGGTCGAATTCAGTCGGTCTGGAGGAGAATTCTAGCGGCCGGCAGCTCTGATCGGTAGTTTTCCGTGGTTTCTCCGATCAACATCAGGCGAATGTCGGAGCAGTACTCTAATAAACGAGCCACAGACCGTGCGCGATCTGTCCTTCCTCTTCCTTCTCCTATCCTCTCCCCTTACACACACACTTACACTAACATGCACTATACTACCACATATTCCGGGAGACAGGTCGGGAGCTTAGAGCTTGTCCTGGCTGGGGCGGTGTCCCGCTAGTGGGAGAGTCCTGGTTGGGGAAAACCCCGTTAGCCGACGGTAGGCCGGCGCCAGATCTCGCCATTCACTATCTCTTGAGGGGAAAACTTTCACAACACTTACGGGAACAAGCTGTTGACGCGACAGGAATCACTAATGGACGAACGAGAAAAATAAAAATCACACAGGGTCACGGAATCGAATCTCTCAGACCTTCGAATCTGGAACAACAGATAGTTTACTGAGCGCAATAGAAATTCCTTGAAGATACTGATCAAACCAATTTAAAATTAATCATGATTCAGTAGTCACAAACGTAATGTATACGATTTTATATTATTATTATTATTATTATTATTATTATTATTATTATTATTATTATTATTATTATCAATAATAATAATAATATTTGTATTTTTATTACTAGTATCATAATTATGTGAAGCAAGTACTTCCCGACCTCTTCTAATTGCAGACATATTTCATGATTCACTCGTTACCTAACACATTTATGATTTCCAAAATCATTCCGCTTTTTATCAATCCATATGCAAGAGAAGTCAACTTATGATTAACAATTATCAAATATGGAGTAACGCCAAATATTTAGTAATTGAACGGTTCGGTACATCTATTTAAAAATTAAATGTAAATATTAAAGGTTTGTGTTAATAACACAGCAGCTGGTGCATAGTAGATGGGCTGACTTGACGGTCATGCAATACATAGTAAGCGATGTGTGCTCTGGGACTAACCGGAGGCTTTCTAGCACACTCGTGTTGCGCAATAACTTCGCTGGGGAGTTATGCGTGACTGAAAGTGATGTACTACATGAGATCGACGACAAAAGGATGAAATATGAATAAAATTTTTAAAATTCGATACATCTCGATTCGATACACTTCGATCTAAAGAGGGAGATTGATGAAGAGAGCATGAAATACCTATCAAAATTTAGACGAAGGGAAAGTTTTTATTAGTTACAACAAGGCATGCAACATTGCTCAAGAATTAATCTTCCAATATTGCGTTTCGTGAATAAGAGGATTTTAATGATGTCTAAAATTGTTGAATAAAATGTTTGAAAGAAAATGATACAATGCAACTATAAATAACGAAAACTAAACAGATTTCACCAGATCCATTATTAATTGCTTCGGTCGGTGAAGCTTCGGTCTTAGATTGGACACTTAACGGTGATTTGTGTATGCCTAATAGATAGATAGAAATTTATTCTACAATTGGGCAAATGATGCCCGGTGGCAGAATGCAAAATTACAATTACAAATAAAATAATATATAAAAAATAAATATAAACAAATAAATTGACTGTCATTTCCTATATATGCAGATGGCATTTACATTCCTATACTAAACATTAAAATGCATACACACTACCATATAAATGAATAAACTTACATATTACAGAAATATACATATATTACAAACATATACGCGTATATACTTAGAGAGACGAAGGAACCCTCACCTACACACCAATCAGAACTTATTCAGTCATATTCAGAAGAAATGAAATCACTTCACTTCACTTCACTTCACTGCATTGCATATAACTTTATCTAAATATTAATTGTTCAATACTTTTTCTGTAGACTACGCATAATCGCACCTTTCATTTCACTTCGCTTCACTATACGTTTTCACCCTACTGACTAATTTCCTATATTTTTTTCTAAACCCTCTAAGCTGGATAAGAATTCCATTTTCCAGGTGGTCTGATTGGTCTTTTATGTGGTTTCCTTTAGTCAATTCCAGGTGGATGCCAGAGCAAAATATTGAACAGCGAGCCACATGACGCTCGCAATCCTCCCTTCCCTATCCAGTCCCCACTCCCATATTTATGGCCGGCCGATGGGTCGATCGCCCATCTCCCACGATCTAGAGAGGTTCCGGTAAAACTGCGAACACCCGACGTTAGAACAGGGCTATAACATCGACCTCGTAACTTTGTTCGGGGCCAGTGGATGATCTTTTTTGACAGGTTCTACTACAGTTGAGCATCATACCGCGTGTGTAGGGTGTATGGTAATGTATTGATCCGCCAGACATGGACTGGAACGCCAGCTGATAACGCCTCGAAGTGTCAGTTCTGTGAGTGCAGCTGGAGGTTAAGGATAGTTTATACCAGGGAATTAGTTTGTTGTGACATCATTTGTTCTATAATAGTGTAAAAATGGATACAAATCATGTAGAAAAGCATATGAGAACCGATTCACTTACGAACACTTTGTTAGAGAAATTCAAAGTGAGGCCATGTCCAAGATAATCGGACATTCCACAATTGTCGAATACCAAAGCATCCGCGCTGTATAGTTCAACATGCTTTTAATAAATTCGCAATATGTTGAACACGTGCATTTTTATTGCATTCAGTTGACGGAAGTTCAGGTCTCCAATTGGCAGAACCATATCCTCACCACAGATCACCCAACATTTATGAAACGAATGCTAATTTTTTCTACATATTACTCACTGACCATATCCCTCAAAATGATTTGGCAGAAATGTGTGTAAAAATAATCGCTCACAGGAAAATCAAGCTTCAACGGAAAGAAAAGAGAAAGAACGAAGGAAATTTCCCTTCGAGGCGGCTGCTCAGGGACCGGGGCACGGCGATGTGCGCAGGCTATCCGCCAGAGCCACGTTTAACGTGAGCTAGGTCGCGGCATGACCATGACACAACGTGGGTGGCTGCGGGGAATGAAGCAGACTGCAGCCCTGGGATATATCCGTTTCTTGCAGCGCGTAATTTGATCGCGGCACTTTACTTAATGAATCCTTAAACTTTTAATTACGCGAAGATGTTTTTTGCTTAGTGAGATCAATAGCGTGGTTTTGATCCTGCATAAACTTAAGCAACACTCCAGATGAAGACAAGCTTATAATACAAATCATATCAACAACGTAATAAAATATATATTTTCTACGTATGTGAAACATTGTAGGAAAATAATCACACCGATATTATCAACTGCCGCGATGCTAAGGCGGCAGGGTGGTAATTCCTTAGTGAAATACTGAGGCTTTTGAATTTTACGATAAACATGTTTGCAACATATCACAGAAGTAATTGTAATATTAATATCATATTAATGTATTGTATAGTATAATGTATATATTGTATAATTTCAGGATTCGAAGAATAACTAGTACGGATTGACATGTAAGCGGTTCCACGTATTTTACATTCTGTACAATGCTGAGTTATTCCGAAAATCAAGTCACAACAGGATATGGTCACGAATATGATGAAATGTGAGAAGAAAGTACAAAATAGTACGTATGAAGATACATCAGAGGAAATTAACAATAACGACTGCTTTGTGAATCCACAATCAAACAATTTCGCCACCGTGTGTTGGGACTGAATTCTGCGTCCTCGCATCAGTGATAGTGAGAATAAGCCACTGTGCACCCTACCGCCTGGGAGTGTTAATGAAAAAACTTTTGAAAGAAATGTGAGTATGGTTGTATTTTATGTCACGACAACTATCGCCCAATTACAACGAGGCGCTAAAGGTTAACAAAGATTTACTATGGAAAGGGAAAACTGTAGATCACAGAGAAGGAACTGCAGAGTCGTTAGAAAGTAGAAGAATCGGAGGGAAAAAATTAATGCATACTCAAGGCAAGGAGGAATATGATACATCTGCGACGAAGTCATGAAGGAATGAGAGTAGTTGTTCGGAATAAGAATGATATCCCAGGAAATTTGAAAAACGTATTGTAGGTAGGCCCGTAATTTCTGTCAGTAATAAGATATTAAGAAGAACGCTTCGTCCAACCGGTTGCAGCCGAAGTGAGAGAGGATTGCGAGGAATGAAGTGTGTGGGAGGTAGAGTGGGGAGAGAGGAACGTAAGGTGAGTGGCAAAGGACGTGATGATGAGGGAACAGAAGGAAGAAGCGAGTAGACAAGAGGACGAGACGGCGAGAAAGCGACATGACGGGGATGGGAAAGCGAGGAACGAAGACAAGGGGGCCGAGAAACACGAGGTAAGGGGATGTGGATAAACTGGGACTAGGAGGTCGATGGCGTGACAGGGTGGAGGTATAATGGGAGAAAGCATGATAGGGTGGAGGGTGTAATGGAGTGGAGGGTATGATGAAGTGGAAGGTGTAATGGAGTGAGGCGAGTAGGCAAGGGTGGCGAGTGTGGCTTGAATTGGCGAATGGTGAGGGGCAAGGAGACGAGAGGGGCGAGGTACGAAAAGGCGAACGGGGCGAGATGAGCAGAACGAGGGGCGAAGAGACGAGAGGGACGAGGAGCGAGGAGATGAAGACGAGTGGCTAGGCGACGAGAGAGGCGAGGGTCAAGAAGATGAGGACAACAAGTTAGGAGGCTATAAGGGCGAGATGTGAGGACACGAGAGCGGCGTGGGGACGAAAGAAGCGAGGAACGTGGTGACGCGAGGAGCGAGAAGACGCGAGGGATGAGGAGACCAGTGGGGCGAGGAGGCAAGGGGAGCAAAGGTTGAGGATACGAAGCAGGCGAGGGGCGAGGAGGCGAGAGGAACGAGGAGACAAAGTGGGCGAGGGGCAAGTATACAATAATGGCGAGGGGCAAAGAGACGAGAATGGCAAGGGGCGAGGAATGGGCGCGATTGAGGGGGCGTGGGCGGGGGCGGGGCGGTTGCGCAGGGCGGTCGCCGCCTCGGCCGCTCGATTCCACAAACACTGACGTGGAGAAAAAGGGCAGGAAGAAGCGGCGGCGTGGGCGGGGACGGCGGAGGTGCAGAAATCTCCGAGGAAGCGCTGAGGCGTGGCGCTTCCGTCAGTGAAATGGAAGCGACGCCCCGCCCGCCCGCCCGACGCCACGCCGGTTAACAAGCAGCGGCGCGAGGGATGAGCCCGGAAACGATCGGCCGCGCTGCCCCCGAGCCATCTCTTCCGGGCACCGGCAGAGGAACGGACGCCAAAGACATTGCCTCCACTTTCGAGAAGGGCTTCACTTCGCTTCCAGTACTTTTGACCAACCGAGTACAGTCGAGAAAAACAATCTGGTGAAATGAACAAACACTCCGAATGCAGAGTAACCGATCGTGGAAACCCGATGACAGTCAATTGTGAAAAAGGAAAGAGTTATATTTTACACAGTGGTTTTGTGAGTTCTTTCTTCTTCTTACCATCCGTTTGAACTATTCAACGTATCGAATAAAAATGAATCATTTGATGATCGAAGAACCAAACGATTAAGAGCTATCATGATAACCGGTTAAAATAACAAATGGCCTGCAGCAGCATAAATGTTGCTGTCAAGTGAGAAGAAAATTGGGTTTTGGAGCAGAAAATGTTGTAAACGTAACACTTAGCTAGGTATAATTCAGTCGCTAAGTGGAGAATTCTAGCGCCTGGCAGTTCGGGAGTTTTTCGCGGATTCGTTGATCAATACCAAGCGAAGGCCGAAACAGTACCCTAATACAGATGCTACGGACCGTGCACGATCATTGCTTCATCATTCATTTTATACTCACACTCACACTTACACACTACCACGCATGCCGGAAGTCCAGTCGGGAACTTGTTCCGGCTGGTGAGGTATCCCGCCAGGGGAGTAATTTTGAGGAGGAACATCCCGCAAGCCGATGTGTAAGTCGGTGCCGGTTGGCCCGTTCCGTCAGGAGAGAAACATGGCTACCTCGCGAGAAGTGACATGCTCTATATTTTCGGAAGTAACGACCTAAATAATTAATGCACTCGAAATCAATAAATACTCGCCTCGAGTTCCAGAAAAGTGAGCATTTTGATATTTACACCTTCGTGTCACTAGTATCTTCTTGAGACGAATTTCGTATGTAGAGCGTTGTTAAACCCTCGAGGACACGCGTGAGGGTGAATGCAGTTCTGTGCGCGACTTCCTCCCCTGGGAGGGGCGGGGGCTCTGAAGAGCGCGGTTCTCCTGCTGGGCGGTCCCGGCTCTCGGCCTCTCACTGAGGCCCCGTCGGGAGCAAGTCTGCGGACCGCCCACCTGCGGCAGCCACCGTCCTCGGCGCCCCGCGCTCACGGCCGCTAACGAACGCCGTGCCGGCCGCCGACAGGCTGCCAGCCACTCCGGCTAACAACTCATTGCGTAGTAGATTATACGCCCGCAAACCATCAAATATATAAATGAAAAAGTATCATGTATAATATCGAGTGTAATGGGGACACTGTGCATTCTTAAGACACATTCTTTCCATACACACACAAATTCGCATCTGAGAATAATTTCAGAATACTCTGTATCCATAAATTTCTAAAAGCGACTTGGAGAGCACGCTTTAGGTGAATGCCAGCATCTCGCAGCCCGGGCGATCCACCCAACTTCCCCAGTTGCTAATTGGCTCTCTAGCGCTTTCCGATGAGTCATGCGCATGCGTCGCGACGCAAGGCCCGGGAGGCGCCCCGACGCCGCAGAGCATCGCGTCGCAGCCACACTTTCTCCGCGGCCGCCCCGCCCCGTCCTTCCCCGCTTCGCTCTCCCCCCGCCCCGCTCCACCCCGCCACGTCGCCGTGCCCCCTCCGCCTCTATTAGCGCGGGAAGCTGCCAGATTGGGGCCTAATTGCGAATTTGCGTCAGCTGAGCTGCGGGGGCGGGGCCGGGGGGGGGGGGAGGCGGGGAGAGGCGAGGCGGCGACGGGCCCGGGCCGCCGCCGCCACCGCTGCCGCTCGGGCGAATGACCCCGCTGACCCGGGAGCCTGTGCAGGTCGATACGTGCCGTGCTGCGCGCGCCCACCGCCCCGCCGCGGCCGCCCGCAGGTGGGCAAAGCTCTGAACTGCGCGTGGACGCCCTTCCGGAGTGCCCCGGAGGAGGTGCGGGGTGTGACTTGGTCTGGTGTGGCTTGGCGTGATGAGGCATGTCGTGGCGAGGTATGGCGAGACATGGAGAGTGGCAGCGAGGCTTGTCGAGGCGTGGTGCGGCGTGCGAGGCGTGGCGAGGTGTGGCGAGGCGCGGCGAGGCGTGGTGAGGCGTGGCGAGGCGTGGCGAGGTGCGACGAAGCGAGGCGTAGCGGGGCGGAGTAGGCTGGCGAAATCAAGGACAAGCTGGGCGAGGGACGAGTAGGGGCCCGGAAGTGCCAGGACGAGCAGTGGCCACAGGGTATGTCGGACGTATGCTCGTCGGTGGGAGGAGGTGGACGCAGGAGAGGCGGACACGAGTTGAGCATTGGAGGTCGAAAGAGCTGGATGGGTAGTGGGGCGGGTAGGGGGCGATGGCGCGGACTACGCAGTGTATTGTGAAGATGAGGACCGGGGCGGGGGCAGGGGCGGAGAACGGAAGGGTTGCCGGAGGCTGCGGATCGGGGTGGCTGAGGTGGGGTTAGCCACGAAGATGAGTAGGAGCTGGGTGACGTGGCGGGATTGCGGAGGTCGGTCATCAGAGGTGGAGTGGTGAAACGTTGGTGAAATAAGCGCAGAACGGGCAAAGCCGGATGATGCTGGAGGCGCGAGATGGAAATAGACGGGTAGGAAAGACGAACCTCAAAGGGGTAATAAGATGTAGGATGGCAGACTGAGCGTAGGCTTGTGAGCACGGAAGGAATGTGAATTAATCAAAAGGGGTTACATATTGTGGCATGCATCGTAATGCATGCAAATGCGTGCAAATGAGAAACCTTGCAGGCCTTAATCATCTGAAAGAAACGCTTCGCCTCACCGCTTGCTTTTAGCACATCCTTATTTTGATTTCATTTTAACAACTAAGCTACGTTATTTAGAACGAAACATTTTATTTTTACGTTTCCCCAGGAAATCAACGTAAAAAGATATTGCCTTTTTATATTCTGCAGATACCCACAAACTCAGATACTTACACACACGATTTGTCAGACCAATTTCTCCATTTGACAGCATACAGAGTTGAATTTCTTCATTGGATTTATTTTTGAACGCAATAAGTTTTACAATTAATTCCAACGTAACACTCAAAATACAGTCGCATATCTCGAATAAACACTTAGGTATTCCGGTATTATACAACGACTGTTAGCACCAATTAATTTAAAAATACCTGTTTGTTTATACGTGTACCCCTGGAATCAGGCAAACCCTTCAGCACTGCTGCTGTGCGGATCTGCCGCGTCACCTTTCCGCAAGGGGAACTACGCTACGTCTCTCGTCTTGGGCTTCTTACTCGGAGCTACCCCTTGTTCCACTGTTCAAGGCCTCACATCTAACCATTTCACTAAATTTTAAGAATAGTGTCACATGCAGAGGACAAATTCCAGCAGGCGCAAGTAGTATCAAGCAAATCGGTTGGTGCAAATCTGCTGTCAAAACAAAAACTGTTAGAATTTCTTAGCATTTGTTTCATAGATTCTGGAACATTACCCTCCTCACGTCGGTAACGCATTAAATATAGGAAAGACCTTAAGTACTATTCCTTTCTTACAGAAATACACAGTTCCGCACACACACAGGTCGAATGTCGAGAAATTCCAGCTCGTAATATGATCCTTTTCGCTGCTTCGCGCTCCGTATTTTCTGAGAGTGGATGAGCAGACTAACGGATAACTGCAGATGTGCTGTCTGCTATAGGAAGGGAAGGTGAGCGTGCGGAAAAGAAACGTTCGGGTTAGAAATTCTGCGGGAGGACGGGAAACCGAGCGAACAAGATGGGCAACCGAGAGTGTAGTCTTGTCAATAGATACAAAAGGTGGGCGGGTGAGGAGGAGAGAGGGTTGGCGAGCTTGCGGGCGCAGCGGGTTGGTCAGAGCCAGAATCCCTTTACGGTGGGCGCGTGTGGGATAGTGAATCGGTTCAGCGAAGTGGGGCAAACTGGGACAGCTTGGGGATGATTGATGAGGGCTAAGAAAAGTTGGGGAAAAGCTGTGAGGAGCTGGGGATTGAGGAGCTTGATTGCTGAGACGAACTGGTGATTGCTGAGACAAGTTGTAGCGGGCTGGGATGTTCCACGTGCTGCAGCGACGTGGGTGCAAACTGCGATACGTTATGCTCGGTTATCGCGTGCCGAGATCAGTCTGAAACCGCTGAAGCTTGTTTGAGCGGGTTGGAATAGACTGAGATTCGTTGGGGCGTGGTGGGGAGGTTTTGAATAGAGTGCAGCCAAATTGGACAAACTAGAAGAGGCCGGTCCTACTTGGCGCTGCCTAGGACGACATGCGGCCGCTGACGCGGGCTGGGCCGAGTCAGGATGGGTTCCAATAGTCTATGGTGGGCTGGGGAGAGCCGGGGCGGTCAGGGACAGGCTGCAGCCAAATGGGGCAAACTAAGATAAGCTGGGTCTGGTTGGTTCGACCGGGGGTCGCTGACCCGCGCTCGGTTAGGCTAGGACAAAGAGTATATCTCAGAGATGGCACTCAATGTTAAACAGAGAAGCTTTATTTGCCCAACTTCCGGTGCCGCCTAGTGCAATCGTATTGATTTCTATTGGGCAAATGAACAGCCAATAGCGTAGAAGTAACCTGAAAATTTGAAAAAAAAAACAGGTACGAGGAAATTTTAAAATTTTCTCCATATTCACTCCGTATAATCCATACTCCGTAATCCATATATTTCTCCAAAATCACTCCCTATATTTTCAACCTTCACTTATCAAAAAATAACAAAAATAACTGTAAGGATTTTATGGAAGAAAAATCAAATTACAGCAGTAAAATCTAGTATTTATTGAACATATTGACAATACACAATTCTATAATTTCAATAGCATTAACAATTTTGTTATACATAAGGCAATAAACATAGTACACGAGTTCAAATGCAACTTAACTTGCTTAGAGACATGCCAAATTAATGTGAATACTATGGAATACTACTTTATTACAGAGCACTATATATGAACAGTGCTTAAAAGAAACAAATGAACACATTATCACATCTTTGCTCAGGTAAAACAAATCATTACGATACAATAGGTGAAAGTACCATTTTATTTTGTGAATAGGAAAGGTGGTGACATAAGGCCAATAGGACGTGTCCCAATCCTACGAGCAAAATAAAATCACTTTCACCGTGAATCTTTTCTCAGTATTATTGCCTTTTATTTTATTTTAATTCAAAACTATAAATCACCTAATTATGTACTGTTACATTAAGGTCAGTAATAGCCGATTAGGTCAGATGACAGTATTATGTATGTTTCTTGCTTTAACAGTTGTATCTGAACATTTGAGCATTGTGCCACTTTTAGCACTATTGCTAAAAATTGAACTTTTAGCATTTTGTCCAAACCTTAAACGTAACTGCACTGACTAGTGGCTTTAGATATAATAAAATAACAAACATTCTATTTTTGTTATCTACTTTTCCTTACAAGGTTTAACAATCTATCTATCCAGTTCTAGTTTCAATTTTATCGAGATGCATTGTAATGTCACATGCATTATAACATCACTTTTTTTAACCAATGAGTGGAATTGTCCAGCTTTGATCCAAACTTTTCATTATAACAGAATACTGCATTTAAAACTAGAGCTCAGATGTTTATGACGTACAGATGTTGAAAATAAGGGTGCTTTTACAATTTAACATTTATGAGAACATAACCAAAAATATGACTTGGAAAACTATATTTTTTACAAAACTCCATCAGAGTTCCAAGTAAATGTTTCTTTGGTTGTAATCTATTAAGTGAGACCTTTTTGGACCTTCTATTACATTTTTGTGGTTTAGCTCATCTTGATACCCGCACTGCTTAGTACAGGTTACCAGAAATGAGAAGGATCTTATGTTAAATTTAAAATGAAATTGATTATTTGATATTCACAATTTTATAATATCCAATGACAGAGTACACACTGATCTTAATGCTCCACTACTTATACTATTAAGATCTATCAGATCGGAAGAGGTGTCTGCAAACACTTTGTAGAGAATTACGAATGTCATTTACTGCACATAACAATAATTCTTTAAAACTTTCTCTCTGAGCTGTGACTCCTCAAAGAAAATAATTTTAAAAACAAAATTATCACTTCATGTTCTTACATTATTGGGGTATACTTTTAAATTAAAATTATAGATCAACATTTTTTCAACTCTTATGAATCATTTCCATGCCTTTTTAACTGCAAAAATTCAGATCAGAATCAGAAATATCAGCAATAATCTTTCACATTTCTTCATGTCAGTCTGCCTGCAATACCAATCTGGTAAATATTCTCTAATCATAAATAAGGGCACGAAAATTTAAAAAATGCTGGTAAGACACTCTTTAACCAATCTACTGTTGTGTAATCAAAATTGATATCCCCCAAACAAAATTGTATGCTCATTTGCAATCTTGAAAAAATCTGTCCTGTTTGAACCTCTATTGCCATGAGGGACAAATGAATTACAAATGTAAACAATAAAAAAAGAGTTAAACTGTGCTATACTTTGGACAGATAAATTCTATTTTAAAAAAATATTACCAGTTACAGCCATTGAAGTTGGCGACAATCTCGATGGGCTTAAACAAGGGATTTGCAAATGAACAGAAACATAATATAGAAGTTCCACAACTTTCAACTAAATTATTTGAATGCTCTTTCAAGACAAACACTTACCATGAATACTGTCAGCAAATGTATCGGGCACATTTCCGGCAGCATACCATAGTTTCTGTATCCACAAATTATCAATTATTATCCCAAGTTTTCAGTAGCATTATTGTTCCCAGTTACATGCAGTTGCAGAAATGCTCTTTGCATATTGACTCACTAATGGTTAAATGTGCATTTGGTGAGAGATGGTTCCTAATATCTTTTAGCCATTTTGTCTCTAAAACAATTTATTTATTTTACAGACGTAATTAAAAAAATATAACAGCAGCATTAATCAACAAATTACATGTTTACAACAATTACAAAAACGTAAGATACGAAAAATGAAACTCACTTTTTCACATTTCTTGGAAACCACGTTTTAATGGATAATTTTCTTTTAAATTTGTACAATTGGACTAGGGCTTCTGTAAAGTTAATAAATTGGGTTCTGAACATCGCTATTAAAAACTCATAACTAAAATGATATTTTAGTCTTGTCAAAATAAACGTAGTTGTAGTCATAATACACACTTCAGACAATGCGATTCAACTGTAAATCACTAGATTTCTTTCCTAAACGGCCTCCCAATAAGCACGTATAGATCACATATCCTACGCTGGAGACAGAAATTCAACCGAAATCAACCAGCTGAGATAGTGTAAACTATGAAAATGAGTAGTTCACAGATTTACCGTTAGAGCGCGTTGGTGAAAATACGATTGCATATAGCGTCGGGCGTGAAATTCAAATAACAACTTCCGGCCTACCTAGTGACAGATCACTAGGCTGGGATAGGTTCGAACAGACTGGAATGTGTGAGGTGGTCTGCGGCTGAGACAGGCCGTTGTCAAATGGGGCAGACTAGAATAGACTGAAGCTAGTTGGTGGATCCCGGGACAACTTGAGGCTGCTGACGCGATTGGTTGGTTGGATGGTTAGTGATTCCGGGCGCGTCAACAGCTTAGGTCATTAGCCCAGTAAGTGTAGTGCATGTTTTTTCATCGGGAGGTGGCGGTGATCTTCTCCCGCTGGATAGCGAGATCTGGCGCCGACCTACCGTCGGCTAGCGGGATTTCCCCCTAACCAGGACTCTCCCAACATCGGGGCACCGCCCCAGCCGGGTCAAGCTCTAAGCTCCCGACCTGTCTCCCGGAATATGTGGTAGTGTAGTGCATGTTAGTGTAAGTGTGTGTGTATAAGGGGAGAGGATATGACAAGGAATAGGAAGGAGAGAACGCGCGCTGTCCGTGGCCCGTTTGTTAGGGTACTGCACCGGCATTCACTTTTGACGCGAGCTGGGCCGGGCAGGGATGCGGTAGGTTCGAACAGGCTGGGACGGGCTGCGGTGATCTGGGACAATCAAATGGGCTGGGCTGGGGTGAGATAGGTTTGAATAGGCTGGGATGGGCCGCGGTGGGCTGGGGTGTGCTGGGGCGGGGCGCGTGATAACAAAGGGCGCGCGCCGCGAATTCCGCGCCGCCTCCGAGCCCCGCGGGGTGCAGGCGGCGGTTCAACGCCCGTCACGAGTCATTGGGCGCCCCGATGACTTTGAGTCATTGTCAGCGCCCGCCAACGGGATCGCAGCGTTTTTGACGCTGCCGCCGCCGCCGCCTCCTCTGCCAGTCACGTCGCGCGCCGCCGCCGCCGTCGCCCTTGCCCGCCCTCCCGCCGCCGAGGGGAGGAGGCGGGCCCCGTCCGGCCCCGCGCGCTGCCCATGGACGCCGGCGTCGCTCGCCGAGCAGCGAGGACGTCCGCGGCGCCTCCGGAACAATCGCACGCTACTCATGACTTCCAAGAAGCGCCCGCGCTCCTCCCTCGTTCAACCCATTCACTGGAACGCCGCGAACTCTAGGGCTTCTGTAAAGTTATTAAATTGGGTTCTGAACATCGCTATTAAAAACTCATAACTAAAATGATATTTTAGTCTTGTCAAAATAAACGTAGCGGTTGATAGCTCTTTATAACTCTCTCTCCATAGACATAACGGTTGGATTCTCATCAAATGCATATCTTAATATACGAGATATAAACATAAATCTACTATTTACATTTCGTACAATTGATAATTTGCACCATATGCCAAAATCTTTCAAATTCATCCGCAAAAAGGCATAAAATAATCCGAAAATAAACATTTTAACAAACTTTTGTAAATATCTTCATATTTTCTTGGATTTTTACCATACATAAACACTGTCTTATTTTGTTGAGTTTTGCTAATTACATTAACCATACAACTATATCTTTCACATAGTAATCGTTTACTTATACTCAAGTATGTCCATTCATATTACATATTTGTAATGATTTCTTCCTGTTACAAAGCTATCCTCATTACTTTCACTAAATTATTCATGATCTCTAATCATTCTCCATTCCATCTCTCTACATACCCATCAAACCAATTCATTTTCCTCTACGCAACTGTCTTACATTTCCTTCACTTCATACTGACAGCTCTTGCCCGACCGCTGAGGTGTGCGGATCGTGTCCGCAGCTCCGTTGTGCCTTACCTTGCTCGCCTGCGAGTGCGCCAAGATAAAGAGAGGTCAAGCGATAATAAACCTGTGTGCAGTAGTTCTAAGTGAACAGTTACAATTGTGCAGTGAAACGGTGTTATTAAATTCAATTCTACAAAGACAATTTGTATATAAAACTCAGTGATTACAGTAGTGTATTCGGGAAGGCTCGGTAGCATGTAGTGCGAACGCAACAGCTACCAATACCCGGAAAACTACATATTTCAACAAATGCCATTAGAAGAATCAGCAAGCAGCGGTAGAGACAGCATGGATCTTGATTCATCTGATCCCATGAACCTGACACAGAATGCATGGCAAATATACGCACCAGCTCGGTCAAAAAGACCGAACCCAGACGTCCTCGACCCTGATGTAAACTGAAGGGTAAGGCAAAAGACAGCGTCTTTTTTTCCTAGGGCTTTTATCCAGCCGACAGCTGGTTGCCCTTTACGTCCCGAAGGGACGCATATTCGACCATACACTAGACAAACACTTGCGGGCTCCTCCGATCTGGGGTCAGCAGAACGCGAGGCCCTCCGCGACAACACACACACAAAGTCAAGGGACAAACAAACATGCTCAAGGCGGGACTCGAACCCGCGACCCTTCGGACCGAAGCGCTGAGTCGGTACTCGGTCTTAGCCACCTCGGCCATCCAGGTCGGCAAAAGACAGCATCTTGCGATAGTAATAATAGTATTTATACAGTTCCCACCAAGAATCAATTTAGTGCTCTCAATACAGAAGATGCAACAGAAAACAATGAGGAAACTTCTCCAAAAATCACAGTACCTCCAATTCTTGGGCCGAATGAAAATAATGTTCCATCCATGATTAAGTTTATAAAGGAAGCTTTAAAAACCGAAGACTTCGAAATAAAATCTCTGGCAAACGACAAAATTAAAATAGCACCAAAAACTCCAGATGTTTACAGGGGAATAGAAAAATATTTACCAGGCAACAACTACGTATACAATACATTATAGTTGAAACAAAAACGTGCGTATAGAGTTGTCTTGCGGCACATACATCATACGGTAGATGTAAAAGATATCAAGGCTGCGCTTTTGGAAAAGGACCATAAAGTTAGAAACATAATAAATGTCCGCCGTAGGTTAACTAAGTCACCTGTGCCTCTACTTTTTGGTAGATCTGGAGCCCAAATCTAACAACAAAGAAGTATTTAAAATTAAGGGACTGCTAAATTGTGTTGTTGCATTTGAACCACCACGCCTAAAACGAGAGATAGTTCAATGCAAAAATTGTCAGAGATATGAACATACCAGGTCGTACTGTGCATACCCGTTTCAGTGTGTTAAATGTGGAAAAGAACATGATCCAGATAAGTGTCAAAAAGAAAAGCAAAGTCAACCAATACGTGCGCTGTGCGAAGGCAATCATCCCGCTAACTATATAGGTTGCCAAGTGTATCAAGAAATAATAAAAAGGAAAGGGTACAAAAACTCAAGTAAACACAGAACGTTTCAACAAGAGATGCCTAAGCAGACACAAAACAACAACATTGCAACTACCTATCCCCAAGAAAACAAGAGAACTCTACAAGTAAATGAAGGAACATGGGCCAATGGGGCATTGCGCGACCAAAGCCACCAGAACGACAACAACATAATGACGTTAGCCACTCCATTATGAAAATTATACAGCACTCCTTTGACAGATTTGAAAACATATTAATGCAATAAAGTCAACACATAAACTCTCTAATTAACCTCTTAACGACGCTTGTCTCCAAATTATACAATGCCTAAATTTCTTCGCATTGCAGCTTGGAACGCCAACGGCTTGGCAAATCATCGCCAAGAAATAGAAATATTTCTCAACGAAAACAAAAAAGACATTCTACTCGTCTCTGAAACTCATTTCACAGAAAGAAGCTTCTTTAAACTGAAGAACTTCACATTATACGATACTAAACATTTTAGTGGCAATGCTCACGGTGGCACAGCGACATTAATAAAAAGCACCATTAAACATCAAGAACAGGAAGCCGTACTTGACCAAGATATTCAAGCAACCATCACCATTAGCGCCATTTACTGCCCTCCCAGATTCAAAATAGATAAGCAACGACTTGAAACCTATTTTAAGTCACTAGGAAATAGGTTCTTGGCAGGCGGAGACTTCAACGCCAAACATACGCAATGGGGCTTCAGGCTCATCACCCCTAAAGAGAGAGAACTGCAAAATTGCAGAAATTTACTTCACTACAGCTAGAAACCATTTCTACCGGAGATCCTACCTACTGGCCTACCGACCAAAACAAAATTCCAGACCTGATTGATATATTCATAACAAAAGGAATCCTATCCACTAACTATATCATTGAATCTTCCCTCGAACTGTCCTCAAACCACACTCCAATAATTATCACCGTTGGTAACAAAATTATCCTACACCCCTCTCCCGCGTCGCTAGCGAACAGAAAGACAAACTGGACCTCGTACAGAAACCAGATATCAATGAAAACAGACATCCGTTTACCATTAAAAACAGCAGACCATATAGATGAAGCGACTGAATATATAACCCAAAATATTCAAGAAGCAGCTTGGTTCGCAGCTTGGAAGCAGCTGCGTGCAACTCCACTACACCCAGAGCTGCATGAAATACCCAAAATTTCTTTTAAACAAAATAGCAGAGAAAAGAAGACTAAGAAGAATCTGGCAAGCTTCAAAATATTCTGCAGACCGTATCAACTACAACAGAGCAACTAGGCAACTAAGGTGCATCCTAAAAGATTTCAATAGCAACAGGTTTCAAGACTTCATATCCAACCCCACCCCAACAGAAGATACTAAATACTCTCTATTTAAAGTCACCAGGAAGCTGAAACAACCGACAAAACCAAATCCCCCAATCAGGGATGAAAATATGTGCTAAGCGAGAAACTCCACAGAGAAATCATCTACCTTTGCCAAATTCTTCGCTAATGTATTCCAGTCTCATCCCTATTGAAATACAAACGAAGACCCACAAATCCGGGATTACCTTAACTCCCAAAACCAAATGACGCTTACAATTCCACACTTTACTCCCAGAGAAATTACCAAAACCTTTAACGCCTTATCAAGCAAAAAAGCTCCTGGCTATGACCTAATCACAGCACCTCTTCTCAAAGAACTACTAGACTCAAAGAACTACTACGGCAAGACTATAATTACTGCACTATTCAACAGTATTCTAAGAACATGATACGGCCATACTAGCTTCGGATGACGACCCAAATGTCGCATCAAGACATTTACAAGAACATCTTACAATGATTGAAAAATGGGCCAAGAAGTGGAAAATAAAAATCAACGAAGACAAATCAGTTCATATAACTATTATCCTGAAAAGAAACAAATGTCCCACTGTCCACATCAACAATAATCCAATATTACAAATGGGAAGTGTAAAATACTTAGGGATACATCTAGACAAACGTTTAACATGGAAGCATCACATTTTAGCCAAGAAAAAGCACCTACAACTTAAAGTAAGAAAACTATACTGGATACTAGGATACCACTCAAACCTATCACTGTAAAATAAACTATTGCTTTATAAATCCATGATAATTCTAATATGGTCCTACGGCATCCAAATCTGGGGCACAGCAAATAAGAGTAACCTCTCCATCATCCAGCGATTTCAGTCCAAGACCTTAAGAATGATCGCGGCAGCGCCTTGGTTCATCACAAACGCAGCATTACACAAAGACTTAAAAATGCCCACTGTCTTAGAAAGAATAGAATCAATCAGCTCAAACTATCTCCAGCGTGTTGAAAACCATCCAAATCACTTAGCCCTTAACCTCCTTGACAATAGTGTAGATATCTATCGTCTAACCAGAACCTCACCCATACAACTCGCATACAGATACTCAAAAAGTAACTGAAACATTATCACCACCAAATTATCAATTCCAATTGCAGTCAACCTAAAATAATAATAATTACTTTTTATTACAGTACGAAGAAGATGAAGAGTACCGATGGGATACCTTAACTACTAATCATCGTCATAATTCTACAATAGACTTTTACTTTTAATTTTACAATAGACATTTACTTATTATTTTGTAAAAAATAGATTGTAAATTTATCTTAAATAGAAAAACTTCATATTTAACATTGGATACATTATCTTCTCACACTATTTTACCCAAAACTCACGTTTTATACATAATATTTTCTCCCAACTTGCCTTCGTCTCATTTCCCATTATCTAAAGCTCAATTTTGACTCTCTCCTTCTCCCCTTTGCAATACTTTAAACATTCTTGATCTTCTCACATCTGTACATATTATTACATTTCATTTTATTGCGAGTTCCTTGTTCCTCCATGAACTCTTGTTCTTGTATATCAGTCTCTTTATATTAAACTGATTACCATATTTCCTTCCAATATAAAACTAGCAACTTTTATGCTCTTTAAAATCTTTCTCACTATAAAACGTATCCCTCTGTTCTTCTCAAACTGACTTTTTACTTCCATTTCTTTTCTTGATTTCATTTCAACACATTCTTGTCAACTAATTTCCTCTCCCTAGCTCTAATATTTTCTCAAACCTTACTTGTCTTGTATCAGCTTGTAGGCCCAGCTTCCACCTATCATGTAAAAATATACCTATTTTTATTTCAAAACATTGATAGTATCACTTCCATTTTTTATGTTAACTCGTTATGCTAAGTCTCATCAGAAAGACGGATGGGAGCAGAGTGCTGTCGATAGCAGGCAGAGAGGAAAAAGGGACCAATAACAAGAACGAAGACTATTCAAGAATGTGAAGACTGGGACTCAATGTCACGAGAGACATTCATTGAGAAATTTGTGTGTCCGTCATGGAAGAAGAAGGAGGGAGCTCTGACACTAATAGTCCGGCAATATTTAAAAGTGAATGGGAAGAACTATTTTATATTTTAAGATTGGAGATAATTAAAATGTTTATTTAACCACAAGTATTTTAATATTGTCAAAAATAGTAATCTAAAGAGAAATTGAACCTGCTTAACCATGCAGCAGTCAGATACAAGCACTCCGACGAGAAACGCATACTTGTTAATAGCTCTCACGTCACATAGCTTTTGTCACGTAGAATTTGGTTATTTTGATTTTTACATCGGGATTCAATGCATTGGGAAATGATAATCGTGTTGTGAAATTATCCAATTCTGTAGTGCTTTGTAAGTATTTTTGAAAGGATGAAGATCATACTGGAAGAGAATAATCAATGAAAATTAGTTACAGAATCGCATACCGAATCGCTAAGCAAATATATACTGTGATGAACCGTACTTTGGCTCTTTACAGAAAAATTGAATAAAAAAGGAGGGGACAGGTGATCTTTCCCGTGAATTGGCTCGTGAGGTTGAATAAACGTGGAAAACACATATGAACAAAACATGAACATTTTATTACAAGAAAAGATAAGGGACATTACACAAAAGCTCATTACATTGATCATTTCATTAAATGTTTAGAATGTTTTATTAATGATAGTTCAGCATTAATGAATTCCTCATGACACTGACAACTATGATATTACTTCTGCATTCAGATAATTCTTTTAATGGATTAACTATGTTTCACATAAACCATATTTCCTATTCTCCGTATGATTAATCTTCTTATTAAGTAAGAATACTGAAACGCTCCTCGTTTCTGTCAATTTATTGCTGCAACCGGTTTCCGAATATCATTTTAGGGCGCCAGGAAAGGGTTGCGATTTTAAATTTCCCGCAAACACATCCAAAGGGAAATAATTATCCTACAAGCTCTGCCAGTTGGATTCTTACGAAAATAATCGTCGCCGGTACTTGCTTTCTTCCTACCAAACGATCATTCGATCCGCTCTCCATACGGAAGAAGTGAGGAATCTGAAATTTGTTTCTGGAAAGAAATTATTAAACTGTTGCACAAGATGCTAAAGAAATGATAATCAGCTTTTCTTTTTCAGAATGAGAGCGTTATAAGTTTATTTATCGATTAGTTCTTTTTAACATGAAATGTCACCTTGGTCATGACCGATCGTAAAAATTGTCTACAGCGCTATTATCCTTACTATCTTAGATATCCATGCGCTCTTGGACGATGAGGCCAGGAAGAATTCACCGCTCCGACCGCTCCGACCGCTCCACCGCTCCGATCTTCTCTCTTGTATCTTGTTCTCCTCAACTTTCCGCTGGCGGGTCGATGTTCTCCTCAACTTATTAATTGTTTCACTTACTTCCCTATTCATTGCCACGGATGGGCATTCATTCCAAGACTGTCACGTTTTACTTAATCCACGATACACGAAATTCTATTTCTTCTAATTAATTCCTCCAACTTTAAACGCGATAAAATATAAAGTTCATCCCCTAAACTACAAGACATCTCGAGCCTCTCTTCCCTGCTCTCACGTCCGTATTTTCTTGAAGACCGATTTGCGCATTCCCGGTGGCAGAATTATTCAAAAGTCCCAAATAGAATTAAGCCCACAAAATACTTATAAGTCCTCACTGCTCAATTATTTCCCGCAAAATTCCACCAAGTCCCGCATCTATCATTTACAATAACCTCTGCAGTACGACGTGTACGGTACACGGTCTAAAGCTCTTCTTCACAAATATTACAAAGTTCAACCCTCAATAACTTTCATACCTTCTTGTCTCTTATTTTACAAAACAATCTCGAGTTTCCTTCGACGCCATACCCCATTACCAGTTTACCAACAATCCTACATGCCCTTATATCACAATCTTCTGTCCGTTACTTGCCGCGCTATGTTTATTTACTTCCGCTTCCCTGGTTGCTAAGGAGCGCCCTGCCTGCATGCCTTTGCCCTCAACATGTACACTTTTTTACGAAGAATTTAATAAATTCTTGTCCCCAATTCCCATCAAAATATTGTGTGACAGTCTGGTATGTGACAATACATTGCTAATGAACACTAATGTTTTTGTTTCTGTCTTGGATTTACACTTCATACTATTAATGGAAGCTCTCTTTGCGTATACTGAAACATAATCACCTCATAATTACAACACTTATTTGTTCTATTTACAAAACAATACATGCCCTTCCAAAATACCCTTTCTGTTCCCCACATCAAATTATCTTATTAATACAGGACATACCCCCTTTTATGATTCTCACAATCGTTTACTCCCTTTCCTAACTAACTTGATTCTATTATCACATAATAATGAGTCCCTTCTAGGAACAGTCTTACTGCTTTTGTTGCGTATCAGATTCCTTCAAGCCCACCAACTCCGAATGCGCCAGCGTGATGTGACGAGTCGGTGCCTTCTCGCCCGCCTCGTGACATTGGCGCCGGCTCCTGCCGCTTCTCTCCGGCTGCCGTTCCAATTCCCACGCCGCCGTCGTGCTTTGCCGGGCACGGCGATGTCCACTCGTCGCCGAGTCAGCAGCGGTTATCCCAGATGACTGGATTTCTGTTCATTATGCTATGGTGATAATAGTATTCCACACTGCGTAGCGCAAATATGCTCCTATTTAAATTTCTAAATTTCACTCTGGTATCAGGTCGAGCACATAGTTGCCTGCTCACTTATTATAGCATGAATTTCTCACGCGCCACTAATACCGATGCTACTTGCTATAAAGTGCTACTACACACTTTGTCTCTTCGCATAATTTCTAACTCTTCCAAATCCGTTTATTAGGCCCACCGACGATGTCTCGCTTTGTTCATTTCACTCATTCTGCCTTTGCCGCACGCGTGTCCACACCTTCACATCTTGCCTCGTCCCACTCCACTACCGTCCGGTCAATCATTACTGATCGTCACTTCACTCGATATCAATTAATAGTTAGCGCTGTTTCTCATTGCCCTACGTGTTGATTTCTGCTCGATGTAATCGGATTCCTCTCAACTTCGGTCCCTCACTGCCATTACTAGCTTTTCGCACTGCCGTTCACTCTCCCTCCTCGACTGACCGTCCTCGTTCTCACGATTCTTTGCCACCGCTGACTCGTTCTGAACGGGTCGTCGGGATCCAGTCATGGTGACCGCGCAATTGAAAATACTACCGTACTTAGAAACGCAATGCGTTTCAATACTTTTTGATAGATCGTAATATAAGTCAGAGTTGAATGTATTTACACGCTCAACAACAATTCAACATTTTCTGTGGAAACCTTCTTGTTCTGAGCATTCGTTTAAATATCATTCTGGTAGTGGGAGCTGGTGCTCTTCAAAAAAATGAACAGCAGAAATACCAATGCAATTCCATGCACGGCGATGTCCTTGTGTCTTGCACAAATATCACTCTCCAGGGTGTGCGTGGTGCACGAATGTATTTCAAATCAACTGCAGAGTATTCTCCCTGACTATTCTCTCCGCCTGTAAACTCGCCGTCGACTTGAAAACAGTTGGAAACGAGTATTCCTCGTGCGGCGCGGGGCGGGGCGTTTGGCAAGGCATTCCTGGGAGCAGTGCGCGGCGCGGCGCCTTGTCACGGCAGGGCAGGCCAGAAGCAACGCGCGGGGAGGGGAGTGAGCGGGGGAGGGGGCGGGGGCGCCTGGCACGGCCTGGCGGCCCGAGCACCTGACCTGCCGCAAGGTGGTCGGGGCGGGGGCGAGCGCGAGGGCGACGGCGAGAGCGGGCGCTATTCTCGGTGGGGCGTCGAACCCCGTGCGGCAGGGTGCGCCGCGGATGGGAATGCCCCGAAGACTCCACCATCACCTGCGTCTCTCCCAAATTTATGTGCAATGGACGCGCTTCTCACAATGTCGGCGATGACAAGTAGTGCCGTGACGGTGGCGCTTTTTCGACACTGGCCACCTACCTAGCAAGCTAGATCGAATTCAGCCACTGCCTGAAGATCAATTATTGAGGTTGGCTGCTCTGTTGTTCGATTGCTAGCTGCTCGATTGTTTCCGTGGCTTCTCCGATCAATACCATGTGAATGTCACAACACAACTTGAATAGACGGGCCATGAACCGCGCGCGATGTTTCCTTCCCCATACTTGTCCTCTCCTCTCCCCTTACACACTACACATTTCCGAGCACTACACTACCACTCACGTCGGGAGAGTAGTGGAGAGTCCCATCTGGGACACATCTTGAGGGGATATTACCCAAGTCGACGTGTAGGTTGGCGTCGGACGAGACTAGGCAGCGAGAGAGGAACATCGTCACCTCCGGGCTTTACAGCCTCTATAATTACGTGCATAATTATCATAGTAACTGAAGCACCCAAAAACACTCAATGCTGACTCACAAGTTTCCATTTGGGATATATGCCTGGAACACAAGGGTTACCGCAGAAATCATTAAAACATTTTCACGACTATTCCACTCGCGAATAGTGTTTAACTATACACATACAATGCCCCAACCGGGGCGGCTTATGTCAAAAAGTTTATCGCTTTTACTATCCGATTTTTCTTACCACTCCTCCCTATTAGTCAATAATAAGCTGGGACTTATCTATTTAAGGAGACTGTATCGATTGCTGTGTTGACGTGCAATAAATCGCATATGTACTATAACACAATCTCTTTAATTTTATCATGCTTTCAGTTATATTTAATATTTGGCAATATTCCTCACTTTTGCGAGTCGGTAATTTATCGACAATTTCCAAAACACTGCCTATGATAATTCGGGACGACAGGAAATTTCAGCCTGTCTCGCTGGCAGAGGGGGTGGAACAACGGCACGAAAGTAGGCAGAATCAAAGACTACGTGTGCTCCCGACAGGCTTTGTTGCGAATGGTTTGCTTCTCGTTTTATCACACCTGATCCATCATCACATCCGTGATAACTCATTATTCCCCCCTCGTAATCACTTCTGCTATTATATATCTAGTTGAAGGTAATGGTAATCACCTACGTTTATATTCACGAATATTCCTTATCTTTCTCGTCATTATGATAGGAATCGATAGTTATGTAACAACCATTGATGAATGTCACGGAACGATTAATATTTTTATTTAAGAAACGTTTCATTTCCTGTTTCGGAATCATACATTATCCAAGTACTTGCATATTATGTAACTCCTAATGAACTATTAGTTTCACAGTGTTAATGTATTGATCCAAAAATAGCCTCTATCTACGGAAATAAGGGGGATGAGACGTGTCTCATAGGATACAAGTCTACTAAAAATCACGCCATGTCGGGAACAAGTTGATATTGACATAGATTTTTGGCCAAAACATCGACATATCGATAATTCATACCATTTAAATAAGATTCCGAAACAGGAAATGAAAAGTTATGTAAAATAATTGTATATGAACAGTTAACTTCCAAATATATTAATTGGTTCTTGACAACCTTTATGATTACAACAGTCATCAAATACTCCAATTAATTATCGTTAATTCACGAGTTTTGAACTGTAGATAGAACTACATTTTCGTGTTCGTTTGCAGGAAGAGGGAGTAAAATGTGCCACCTACTATGAAATGTGCGGCTTTCCTGCCTTCTCTCTCACTCACTGTATCCCTAAGCGACGCTCTGACGAAGACCAGTAGTCGAATTAGCGCGTTGAGTAGCTCTGGATGCGTAGTTGGCTAGGTGGTCCTGAATCAGCTGGTGGGGAATGGGAGGCCGTTTGTTGAAAACGCACGCAGAAGATAATGGGCGACAAAATCCTAACTGTGATAGCATTTTGTTAATATTTCCTCTCTTCCAAACAAATATTCAAACTTGTTGCAATGCATTTGTTAATATTGTATAAAATTCATTTTAAAATTATGTTTTTAAGTATGTTTTTGCACGACCGCCTGCAAAAATTCGATTGCCGCTGTCAAATGGATTGTTTTGTAAACTAAATCATGGCATGTGTGCTTTAAACTCTTTTAGAAAAATATTGCTTCAATAAATCAGGTGGCCTTGAAGCTCTAAATGTCATACTTTGCTGGTGTCCTCCTACATGGAAATCAGATGGTTATGGTTCCTCTATCACCATTGTTATTTTCCAAAGTGGTGGGAAGGGGGTGGAAGGGTGGGAAGAACACTTGCGATGAAAAACACAAAAACAAAAGAAATTGTGCATTTTGTGCCCAGAAGCTAGGGAGTTTAGGGAGAGCTGGAGTTTTACATATCTAGGTCAAATTACTTTCTTTAAAACTATTATTTTGTTTAAATTTTTAAATGTCCTGAAAAGTATTCACACAAAGGGTCGACACTATTTATAACGAAATTAACTTCGGTATCCCTAACTTTACCAACAGCTGTTCCGAGTAGGTCATGTACTCCTAAACCACGAATACTTGATGCAAAATTGTACTAAAATTAATGTGTGACTAAGCTCGCCAGATAAAATATATTTACTCTATCAAAATCAAGTAAAGGATACAGTATCTATCACGGTATTCTTCAAGGTAGAACTAAGATCACGTATATCACTGCTCTGTGTTGTTGAAGAAGGAAGAAACCCAAGTGTGCGAAGCGGGCGTAGTATCTGAACGCACTCGGTTTGGCTCACCTCCTCGAGCAACGCCCCTGGCTGCCGCGCCGGCCCCCAGCGGGAGGCGCGTTCAACTCGCTACGCCACCCCAGGGAGCAGTGCACGCGCCCGCCCCCGTCCCGCCCCCGCCTCACCCGCCTGCCCCCTCACGCCCGGTCCCCGCCTCGCTCCACACGCCCTATCCCGCCCCGCCGTCCCCCGCCCCGCCCTCCCCCAGCCCCACCCTGCCCCGCCCACTGCCGCTCCGTCCCTTCCTTCCTCTCCGCGCCTCCCCTGCCCTGCCACCACTGCATGACACATCGCGGGACTCGAGCCCCTGCAGAACGCCAGACGATGCCAAGCCCAAAGCACACAGTACTGTGCAAGTTCTGTGAGTGTTATAGCTTCTGGTAATTTTACAATATTTTTTAATGACAATACATTTTTAAAAGCGTTTAGAAAAAGTGCTGAATCGCGCTCTCTCTCGCGAAGTAACGCAGGATGTCAAAGTCAAATCACAGCGTCTCCTGTATAAAAGCATTTCTTTTATAAACCTAATATTGGCTTTTCTCTGTTGTCTTCATCTGGTAGACAACATTATGTTGGAGGTATTACATTTAAAGGATAATTACCACAAACATAAATAAAAATGAAAAAATTAAATTGAAACCTTATTACCCAATTTTCAATAACTTATTTCGCGATGTTTTGAATTTGAAAAGTTTGATAACTTTTATAGTTTATTTTATTGTTATATCTCTTGTGTCAGACATTGTTATATTTTCCATTAACACTCGGAATGAAGTACTCTTGAACATATCGCCCATTTTTGCGGTTTGCCCTTTGTGCCTCATTGTGCTGCACTGCACATTCCTCTACGAGCAATTGCTGCAGTTTTGTATTATCTCTACATTTGTATCTTACATACCAGATGAATCTCGCCAACACTAATTTTCTCATTCTCCATCTCAAGTTACGCGTTGGAGATCAACAGAAATGAGATGAGAGCCATAAGCTCGCACCTTCCAATAAATAATTTCGAAAATCCTGTTCTTGCTTCTGTAAACGTGTTACATCTGGATTCTGTTACAATAAGTTGATAAGATTTTTAAAAATACTTTTTAGTCATTATAGAAATTCTTACTTTTTTCTTCTCAAGAACTGTAACTTTGAATGAAGATTATAAAGTTTATTCTGATTTACTCCATGATTTGAGAAAGCATTCCCAGGTAACATTCCGTTTACATCTGTTCCCGAGAAGTAACACCTATCTTGTATCCACCAAGCGACACCTCCGAGTATCATGCCCCATCCTAACGTCGCCCGCTAGTACAGCAAAATTCAACAAATAATTTTAACAATCGCCGTTAGATACCTACAATTATTAATAGTACATTATGTAGATTGACTATTATAATTCAATCAGAAAGATTCTTCGGTATGTCCCCCTTGTTTCATCTTCACAGCTCTCGGTCCTACCAATCTTCTGGTTTGAGCCTCTATCCTCCATAGCTACCTGGATGTATTTTTCCCATTCTAGAACTGGTCTTCTTTCTCCCTTCTCAGGTGCCACTTTAAGATCTTGTGTGGTCATCTGTTTTCCAACGTTCTCTGATCATATCCATACCATTGTAGAGATCTACTGTACTCATATTTTCCAAGGTCTTTGTAACAGAACAAATTATATTCATCATCCTTCTCCATATTTCTTCATTTCGCACTCTGGCCTTGCGAGTAAGTTGCAGGCATATTCTCATGTAGTCCAATTTTACTGTCATAATCTTATCGGTTATCAGTAAATATTTAATTCTCAAATACAAGGTATAACTGAACATTTTTCAAGAACATTATTTCTGAGTTGGAAAATAACTGCCCTACATTAGGACCCTTATGACAAGACTCTTTCGGCCGAGCGTGTTGGGAGTGGCCAGCTCTCTGGAGGTGTGCTTTTATGCATTCCGTCCGACCCACGCCCCACTCCGCCTTAACGACGTCATCGCCAATAAAAACGTTTTATTACATTACATGGTTTAGGCTCGTGCTGGCGCTACTTTCATAGGGCCGACAACATTAACATTAATCCTGGCTACGCCCACGTTAACAGGTTTCACCAATCTGACGTTAGAGCGTCAGTGAACTTAGTTTGGACATCTCGTCACAAAAACCGGTCGTAACGAGGGTTTAGGATGTCTTGGAATGCTTATTACTCAGTCGAAATCATAGATTAAGCTGTAGTACAATTCATTAAGGTGTAGTAGAACTACAGCTCGCGTCTTCTACTGCAATGTCGATTCCAAGCAAAAACAAATCTTTTTCTAGTTTCGAAAATATAGAGAATCACAAATCACATTCTGCTACAATATTCAAACCAGTCATAAAGTTTACCTCATCTCCTGGGATCGATGTTCGAAACATTGCTGATAAGGGATTCATTCCAATTTTACTGATACCCGTCCGAAAGAATGCCCACAGAAAACTTTGTGCGACAAATCGCTGGATCGCGTCACATCATTGTCGGTTCAAAACAAAACCCGGACATTTTCCAGATTCGAAAATTTGGAGATACACTTGTAGCGATCGTAAAAACATTACGTCACGTAGTCTCATCGCCCCCTTAACTTACTCAGTTCAAGTTACTTTGCTATGTATCCCCGTCCATCAAAAATGTAACATACAAATATCAATTTTGTCCCGCGTTTCTATACAAATTTATTTTTATTTACAGTTGATTAGTGTTCTGTTTCCTTGCTCACGTGTATCTGCGTGACAGTCAAATACTCACTCTATGGACACATCCATTAATAATTTTTCCTGTAACGACTTACTAAGAACTTTTTACGTACAAATCGTTTTGCTCCATTTGGAAGCAAAGCGCGCGGTGGGTTTTTCCCGTAGTCGCAATGTGAGCGAACGTGCGGGAGAAGCTGCTGCAGTAACTCGGAACTCCCTGGAGATTCGGCTCTGCGCCGGAACTGCTTCCTCGAACACGAAACATCCACGCTTCTCGGAAATCCATCTCGCTTCATTATTGTGCATCCACTGAACCAAAGGGTTCCTTGAATCATTTGTAAAGGCTTCCGCGAAAATCTCGGAGAGCTTTGGAAATAAATCCACACAACTTCGTGAATAGCAGTTGGTGTGCCACAAACCAGGAAATGTGTCATGTTCTTCGGTTCCTCAAATGTTAATGCGAAGGGGGGGGGGAGATGAAGTTTCTTCAAAATCCTGATAACATCGCGCATCCTGTGGAGATCCTATAAGATGCTAGGAATTAAGTGAGCTGTTAACTGGGCAATGAATTCTGTACTGCCGATCCGGTGGCCGAGATCGCTAAGGCAGTAGTGTCGTAGTGATCTCGGACCGAAGGGTCGCGGGTTCGAGTCCCGCCTCGGGCATGGTTGTATTTGTGTTCGTCCTTTCACCCCTTATCATCACCATTTCGTTTCATCTTCACAATTACCATAACGTTAACTTAATGACCTAGATGTTGATGAGACCTTAAATAACAAAAAGGGTTTCCCCCTTTTGTACTATACTTCTGTACTATAAAATACATGCCCGTTGAAACAACATACTGTTGGCAGCATTGATAGCTACAACTGCTATTTGGAATATCTTTTATACGTTCTGCTGATATTGAACTTATTGGAAGGACATATTGAAATGTTTCTTATTATTTAATTTACTACTAATAAAAACGTCAATCGTAACCAATATCCGAATTTATAAACAATTTGGGCGCGAGGAAAAGGTTACACTTGAATTCCTGATTATCGATTACTGTCTTCAGATATATCTATATCTATATCTATCTATATCTATATCTATATCTATACTAATATATAAAGACAGAAGTGCGTTGTCTTCCAACGCGGTAATCTCTGAATCTACTGAACCAATGCCGATGAAACTTTTATGCTAACTTCCTTGAAAGGTCTGGAGTGCTATAGGCTATGATTTACTACCATAAACCGTAGTATATTTACAAAATAATTACTTTTCTCGACATTTTTGGCATAGCTTTACATCACAGATTCAAGAGCGCATCAATGTCAATAGTTTAGCTGGTCGCCACCAGAGGATGACGTCTGAGATCTACTACTGGTTTCATCAATGTCCAGAATTATTACGAGATTCATTGGACTTGGAATAAGGTTATGTAATGTCCCTGTATGAACGATGGTGATTTGTTAGTTCTGAACATTGGTGGAATATTTGGAAGAAATCGGTAACTAAAGTGGTAAAGATGACAAGGCACATGCATTATCCTTAATCCGTGGTATATACAAAGTGGCTATAAAACATTGGAGTTTGAATTTGTACAGAAATGAGGTAGGTTAAGACAGTGCAATGTACAATAATATATAGTACAGCATATACAGTAATCTACAATTTATTATACATAGATATCGTATACATTCTAAATAACCTCTTCTTTTACAGAAAGTTGTAAACATTGAATTTCTTGAAACAATGCGAGTGTCAAGTTGTCAAAACAGATTAAACAAGTGCAAATAGATTGGCAGTCTATAAACGTTTTGAAACGGCTATTAAGAGAAGTGCGACTTGCTGAAGTACTCACTCGCACTATTGAAAATAATACTGCAAGGAGGGATGCAAATGTAAATAATTCTCTACGTAGTAGGGTTGCTTTTCAATAGCACTCACAATTTGACTATTTACACAGTTCTCATGTTCAAATTGGTAAAATGTAAAATGTTTGTATGTTTTGGTTTCATCCAGTTAACTTTTTTCTTCATTATGTGCAGAAGATTAGTGCAGTAGTACTATGTAATTAAGCAATGATCACTTACATATTGAGAATAATCTGTGCTATTATTTTACATTGCAATTGCTCCCAACGCATGAATTGGTTTTTGTTATTCACATTTCAAGATCCTTAATATATAGCACTTCAGATCAAATAATGAAGCTAATATGGTTTTGTTCAGAAGATTGTCAATTTAGTGTGTACCCATAATGTACATGTTGATGGATCAGTATTGTTCTCCTGCTTCAATGTTATGATTAATTGATTTACATAAAAAAATAAGTTTTATTCTACACGTAGTTTAAACTTATATATATTTTTCGTCTTCAAAATAATTATAAATACTGGCAATTACGTTCAATTTTGATACTTTCATTTACTTTTATGATTATGATTCGTCAATTACGTTTTATTCCATATCTATCTTCTAGCGTCTCCGTGCGAGAACTCTGGCATGTTAAACTTCGCTTAAAACAGCCAGTCCCTTCAAGGTCACGATTTGACAGATCAATTTCAAATATTTGTTTATGAATACAAGAGAAGACAAAATATAAAAAAGAGTAAGTTTTACAATGTGACAATTTATTGACAGTATTGGAAGTAATATGTGAAACTCCACAAAAAAAACACACACACACACAAAATATACGTGAGTCTCCAAGTATTTTATTCTGTAGTTTAGGATTGTTTATTGTTTTTAGTTATAAAGTGAAGAAAGTTTAGGAGATGGAAGCCCAAATAAGAAAAATATAATTTTTTGTAAAAAAGTGAGCGAGGTAGACCGGAAATTTCCCAGTGGGGGTGAAGAGAAGACAGGACTATCGAAGCGTGGCCGTGCAGAGCATGGGAGGGAGGAGTAGGGGAGAGAAGGGATACAACATAAGAAGATAGTAGGCCCCACCACAGGGTATGAAAAAATGGAATTCCTCTCCCTGACTAATAATTTATTATAAACCCGAGCAACGCCGGGTACACCAGCTAGTTACAAATAAATGCAAATCCCGCTAGCTCGGTCGTCGGGTTCTTATGAAATAATTGTTGCTACTTACTCCGAAACCAATTACTCAATCTGCCATCCATACGGAGTGGCGAGGAATCTGAAAATAATTCTAAATTGTCTACTTTACGATTGCACGTAATGGCAAATGAGAATCAGCTTTCTTTCAAACTATTAACGAATTACAATTTATTATGCATGCCAAAAGTTGTTAACTATTATCAATTATTGCAAGTTATTGTTAGGTCAAGAGCTTTTTCTCGTTATTGCAATAACAGCGTTATAGAATCTTTTATCCTTTCTTGCCTCTTCGCGCGCACGTTGCTCGATGTTGCCACGTAGAATAATCCAATCTTCCTTCTTGTCGAAGTCCTCGATGACCAGCGACCAAGTCGAAACTTCCTCCAACCACTTCACAAACACTGCCTAGACTCTTTATCTTGCGCCTCAGGTGAGCACCTATTTCAAACTGATTATTTTTTCTAAGTCGGAATAATATCCTTCTATTATTATTTTCTACCACCTAACCTGGCAATTTACAATTCGCTGGTAAAATTTGTAAGTCGAGTCTCGTAACTTCACCGCGAAAATATTGTAAGTTCATTTTCCAGTTAACTCATGAAAATATTACAAGTCCGTGTTTGCAATGGTGTACCATATTAATTTTACGCATATTAAAATATTCTAAGTTCAAGTTTAATGTTCACTCTCACGAAATATTACAAGTCCCGATTAGATAATTAACCTCAGGAAAAACCACACAAGCAATCTGCTCACCACCACAACACGAGTCGGAATGCCGTAATTTCCAAACTGATCCACCCTTCAAAGCTCGCTGTGTTTTTTTTTTCTCCTCTTGTTTTTTTTGCGTTGCTATGGTGTACCCTCTGCGTATCTGCACCACAGAAACCCACGTCTCAGAACAAACTCGGGGTGCTATGGTGTACCCTCTGCGTATCTGCACCATAGAAATCACGTCTTTTGCAATATTTTGACCTTTATTTGCCTAAACAAAAATGTCCGTCATTTTTGATACGTCACAATATTATCAAAATGACTCCTAATTCTATTTCAGAAACTCATTCAATGCTCCATCTTTAAAAATCCTTCCTTTTCTCCGACATTGTACTTTTGATTGATTATGAAGATAACGTCAATAAATGCCATTTAACTTGATTCACGTCTTCAACTGATCTTCTATCCAGGAAACGCAATGAGCAGAAAAATAAGATATTAAAATGATTGTCGTAGTCTTGTAAACAGTCAGTCAGATAGAGGCCAGCAACGTTGCATGTTCACATCGTCTGCAGGAAGTTGTCTGATCTAAGAGTGCGCATGTCAGCCTCCGGAGATTTTCGCCTTTGTGCTAAGAACGAGGGGGCTTAGGGGCAGGGGGAAGGCGTTGAGGCCGGGCTAGGGTGGAGGGAGGAGGGCGACATATCGACGCGCAGTTGGAGATGGCGCCCGCAGATAGGGCGGCGATGGCGGTACCCAGTGGACCCACGCTGCATCTCATGGAGCAAAGTACTCGTCGGACTGGGACGCGCTCTCAGAGAGTAGAAGCTTTCGAGGCATGTCTAAAAAATCGATTCTTTACTCTTAATCTGCAAAGTGACATTAAAAACGTTAAAAGTGCGCATTTTGAGACGAAATTTTGAAAATTCTAAATACACTTAGGATAAACGTCCTGAGCGCCAATTCATTAATATTTACTTGATCAGAATTTTGAAATGCTTATGTGACAAATTCATTCAATTAGATACAATTATAGGATAGTAACATTTTCTAAAACACTTCTAATAGCACGTTTTCTAGAAATTTTGAAAAGTGACTTTATATGGGACGCGGAAACAGGGCGTTGCTAAGAATTGAAGATTTGCTACAATGGCTTCCACAGAAATGAAAATAACTTCGCCCATTGTTTCGCGTTGTGCACAGCGTCGTAGCCAAAACTATCCAACTTTTGACATTAATGCATCCTAAATTATAAATACACCGATGACTACGTTTTGAAAGTCACGAATATTTTCACAAACTTTCATTAAGATGCCCATAGATTGACGTACTTCTAAAAACAAGCTGTTTTATGACAACGGTTGTTATTATATTTATTGACGGAAACTGATTAACATCGTCGTGCGCTAAGCAGAGTGCAGATAAATTTGAAAAGCCAATTATTCACAAGCTGATCGTTTCGGACTTGAGTTTTGTGTCATTCATTTAAAGATCACGTCTCAAGTATACTGTCTTTTAGTCTGTCGAGATAGTTTACATGACTTACAAAACTCAAAGATAGGTTTAGTACGAAATATTCGACTTCAGATTTTTACATCGCAACGGGAATTTCAGTTTTGTTTGATAACTGCATTCTAAATTAGAAGGAAGAACATTCAAGTTTTTGAAGATATGGGAGAACCAAAGTTACGGACCTAAGGAAGTTAATTTAATTGCAACATTTTTCATGGGAAAAAAAGTGATTCTTTTAATCTATTGATAACATTCTGTGCTTCTACTGGTTCAAAACACATATAAAGCTAATTTTTTAAAGAATATGTAAACTCTCTACATTAAAATATCCTCTTCATCATTCATGTGAAAATATACTTAATGTAGTTGAATGCTTCAATATGTAGTACTGGCTTCATAAACTGTTAAATGCATTTGTTAAAATTATTCATAACTTACTCTGATATATAAAATAAAGCGATGAAAACAGAATGCTCAGCAACTTGCATATGACGTTCGGATCACAAACGTATGAGCAATAGTACTCTGAATATCTTATGATGCTGAAAAAGTCCGAAACCGATGACCTATATTTGGAGTAAGAGTAAAGAAATTGTAGTGAAGGGAGGCTCCGGCTAAGGCGCTGTGAATCTGACGTTTTGCCCAAATGAATTTTGCTGAAAACCTGCCTGTAATCTTGGAGAGGTAGGCGATCTGGGCGAGTAAGGGACGGGGAGAGGGGGTAGAGGAGGGGTGGGAGAGGGGGAAGGAAGACGGCGGCGGCCGCAGGGTCCAGGTCAGTGACCTCTCGCGAGGGGCGCTGGCGATCGATGCGGCTCCAGGCCCAGGTGGCGGCGGCGGAGGCTGTGGCGGCGGAGGCGGGAGCGGTGACGGGGGCCGGGTGGGTGGGCGCGGCAGAGGCAAACCTAGAGAGGGCGAGATCAGGGACGCCGGAAGCGGCGAGGACTGTGCAGGCGACAGGACAAGGGCTGGAGGGGCAGGGATGAGAGAAACCTCTGGGAGCGGGGGCGGAGAAGAATACAAAGCAGGTGGGGAAGTGATCTGCGGGAGAGGGGTGGCAGAGCGTGGCCATGGAAGTGGAAGAGGTTGAGAGCGGAGTGTACTACAAAGCTGAGGTGGGCGGGGACGCAGCTGCATTGGCGTTGGGGCGCAGGCTGCAGCGGCCCGCCCGTAAAGGCTGCGCTGGGGGCAGCCTTTAGCGTCGACATCGGTGCGTGTGAACTCGAAAGGGAGCGCGGGTAACTTCACGGGGCTTACGAGGTCAGCAAGGCGGATACAGCAAAGCAAGCGAAGGGAGGCCAAAAGAAGCTCAAAAAAGAAAGAACTAAAAACGTTTTGAAAAACTAAATTAAAATATGCTATCATTTTCTTGTAAGAGAATATGTTCATGAACTTGTGTCGTATCAAATTAAAATTAACTAACCATAATTTGAACTAGAAAAACAGGAGGAAGGGATTTATTGGGGATGCAGAATGACACATATCTAAAATGCATTCTCTTGAGTCAGGGCTAGTTTTTCGGTTTTGTTCAACTCTCTTCCCAGCTGTTATGTGTGTAGCGCCTAGATCTTCCAGGGCCTTTCGCGGTACTTGCTGTTCCTAACGACTCTTTGCTCTTAAAAGCTACAGTGCCAGTTCTGCATTTCCAGTTGAATCACCAGTAACATAATTGCCTACATCCCCGCAAGTGCATCGTTCATTTGGGGCAACTAGAGTGTGGTAGAAACTGTTTTTTTGAATATGTTTACTTGAGATTTAAAGATGTTCCAAAAAATGTGTTTCTTACTAGGCTTCTCCGTCAGCAATTAAAAAATAAAGAAATTACCAACGCGCTCTGAAATCACTGGATTTGGTGCTATTGGAACAATATCTAGCGGTTCAGTTTTGAGACTTCACGTACGCGAGCAGTGGATCGTTTGGTAAAGTTTGCGCTGAGTTTGAGGTTACGGACAGTGTCAATAACCATTGGACACATGAAGAGCTGTAAGCACGTAATATGCTAGTAAAATTAGACAGAAAATGGTAATCGAAGTTTAAAAAATCCTGGAGTTTTGAAAATTGGCATGACGGTTCGTTGGTATCTAGCGCACGACATACTAAAACTTTTGAAGTTTGAGGGGTGAGTCGGGACTGGAGGAGGCGTTTGAAGGTGGTTTTCCACGTTTTTTGCATACATCTCTATAATTATCAATCTTGCCAAAAATTATGCTCTGTACAAAACTGAAGGAGATAAAATTTCTTACAGAAACACTCCAATAAGGTTTTGTCTCAGAATTAACTCTTTTAAAAGTGGATACTTCAACAGCACAGAGTAGCCTGCGCTATTGCAAATTACAAACTGCTCATCAGCGGAAAATATAAATGGAAATATAGAATCGCGTCTTGCTGTACAAAACGCTTGGGATTTCGCTACTCAGGAATTGTGCCCAAACGGCGGAAATGCGCGTGTCGCCAGGGATATAATTCCGGTGAGGGGTGCAGGAAGCTATTTTCCATACCGAAAACAGGGAGAGCGCCGTGACGTCAGGAGTAGTGGATGTGGCCCCGTAGATGTTGGCGTCGGGGTTGCAGAAGGATGGCTTCAGGAGGCGCCAGCTCACGGTGTGAGACAAGTCACGGCGCAGCCAAAAGGGCACGTGATTGGCGGGGAGCCACCGCGTCATCAGCGTGGGAGAGAGCCGCGTTAGCTATAAAATACCCGAGATTCGAAGTTCCCCCTCTCATAGTCGATCAGTCAGCTTCTGAAACTTTTCGTACTTGTGTGCCGAGTTTCTGTTTTGGCTCCTCGGGGTTTCACCGCACGGCTGCCTAAATGCCGCAGTGTTGATCGTTGAGTGGAGCGAGACGTTCGCCGCCTTCAATAAGGCCACGCGCGAAGTAGTTGCCTACATGTGCTTTCGGGACGATTTCTGGGAGTGGTCACTGCGATTGAGGCGAGACAGCGGGAGACGCATGATTTCTTCGCGGATGCATCGCTCATGCCACGCGTCTCCATCGCCAAGGACAAATGAGGCCGCCACCCCACGCGCCTTAACGCGGGGCCCGGATCCGACGAAACATCTCGGTGTGGGGCGATCTACTGATCCCGCACTCTCCAAGGGAGCCCGCCGCCTACCAGCGCCAGCCACGGACAATTCTGGGTGAGATCGCCAAGTGGGCGCAAGAAAGGAACAAGGAAAGGTGGAGAGGGAGAGAGAGGGAAGGAGGTTATCATTAGATCATAAGGGCGTAGTAGGCGTGATAATGTATAATGTTGCTTGAATAATTGTTCTGAGTGGGTTTGATAATTAAATTAAGTGATATTTGTTTTTCAATTTGTGTATTAATGACTAGAGAATTTGGAAACCCGTACATGCATGTCTCCTTAATCCTTCGCCCGATCATGCATGTGACGACGCAGATGAGTTCTCACTACCAACTGGCAGCCGGGCAAGCAGCCATCCTTCGTGGATAAGGGCAAAAGGTTACGTTTTCCACGTTTTTTGCAAACATCTCTATAATTATCAATCTTGCCAAAAATTATGCTCTATACAAAACTGAAGGAGATAAAATTTCTTACAGAAACACTCCTATAGGGTTTTGCCTCAGAATTAACCCCTTTAAAAGTGGATACAAAATAATATTATTCCTAGAAATTATAAAAACCGCACCGCACCAATGGGATGCGTCATGACGACAGGAGAGGCGGTTGAACATAACGTGTGCTTTCAAAAGGCTCTATGCAACCATATGCTGAACAAGCTGAAGGTACAAATTTGTATGCACATACATACGAAGAAGTCAAAGAAGATCACGGATTCTTTATTTTAAGTAGTTTAATTATTGTAGCCAATTAAGTCCAATTTTGCATTTTCCAAACTATACCGTCCAGGGCACCTGACCCGTTTCTCCTAGCTATGTCATTGGTTAGTATAAAGTTATAATTTCTATGTTTTTTGCACAGTTTTTTGGTATAAAACTGAACATATCTCCTTGACACCTGCACCAATCTTAAACGTTGGACATGAGTACCAAGTAAGAGCTCAAAAGCTTCTAATTAGCTGGAATTTTGAATAATGAATTATGAGTAGAAACTGGATCATATCCAAGAGCTTTTGCGGAAAAAATGTGCGCATATGTTCACAATATGTTTCTAAACATGCTTGGCAAATGCAGATTTATGCCATATTATATGTTCATATGCAGCGGATATAGTATTTCGGAATACCTATTAGAGTCAAGTAAAATTTGATTTCTTATTTATCTACTTGATATTTTTTCTTTCATTTCAAAACACACAAATACCAAATGGAAAATTGCACGGGCTGCGTGTCGTCTAGCACAGAGGTCTGAGCCTCCAAGCTCACGGTACCAGATTCCGAGGTCCGTAAAGTTAGCATAGAAAAGTTTTAAAAAAATATTGAAATTACACTCAAAATGTGTCGCTTTTCGTTGCTAATTTATTACACAAAAATAAAATTTGTTCCCACTCCTTTCCATTTGACCCCGCTATTGAAGATTGGGGTAAGTTGACATCAAGTTATCTCCGCAATGACAAGGAAATCAAGAAATTACATAGATAAATTAAAAATAATTACAAGGGAATTTGTCACTATTGAGTCTAATTTCAATATTTTAAAAAAAAACTTCGCTTTACGGGCCTCAAATTCTGGCTGTCCCTCGGGCGGCAAGTCCCGCACCCTGTGCTTGCCTGCGTAAGCGCTTGGCGTTGCAAACCCAGAGTTGGTAAATATTGATTTATTTTCGACAAAAAACAGTAAAAAGTGTATGTGACGTATGAGAAACTTCCCCACCAAATTCCAAGAGTACTTTATTACACTACCATGTTCCAAAAATTGAACAAGCACCGTAAAATGAAAATCATCCGAAATTTCTGACGTTTATCATATCTCAATGACATTTTTGGTATACCAATAATGGAATAAACTTAAAGGCCTTCACCTCTGAGATGTTGCTCCTGCAATTCATGAGGCCCATTTCTTCAACAGCATGAATATGCAACTTGCATGTAATCCAGACACTAATTGTATGGCATTATGCGTAACATACCCAAGAGAAGAGTTAAAAGGGCTGAAAATTGACTTTGAATGTTGAGACATTTCTTGAAGTTTGGAAGGTTACGGATGCATGCTGAAAATGAAATGAGAATGTGATGTATATTTTCACCTAAAGTACATTTGTTTCTCATAATTTATTGAAATCATTACAAGATTTTTCAAAAATGTTTGTTATTTTGAGTGTGTAAAACGTTAATTTCGAAATTGCCATTCTATTAATAGGCTACATTAATAATTTACAAAACATTTACAAAACAGAAATAAGTGGGACGAGAGGGGTGAAAATAAAAGCGAGGCTCTGGTTCGCAGAGTAAATAGATGGTGGAGCACGAGTGCGTCGGAGCGGCGAGTGGCAGCAGATTGGGCGGCGGGTGGGCGGGGAGGCCTGGGCTGCTCATTTAAAGCAGAACTCCCATCGGATGCGCCCCGGTCGTTGTCCCCGGCGGCAGCCGCTACAGTTGCTCAAGTGGAGAACAAGCGCCGCAGAGGACGAAATGTAGGACGTGCGCACCCCTGCGCCAGCGCTCCTTGCGGCTGACAAGGAAATAACGCGAGTGACAGTGGAGGAGTGCCATCTGCCTTACGATTAGGCGACGTGCTGGAATGAATCAAGACAACATCAGTTGCCACTGCAGCGTTACTCATCAGGAGGTTCTAGTGTTCCAGTCTCGATTATGGTATATTTTTGATACTAGTTAGGTCTATAGCTAGGTCGAATTCAAGCGCTGTTTGGAGGAAAATTCTAGCTCTGACCGAGGTAGTTTCCTGCGTTTTCTCCGATCAATACCAGGCGAATACCGGAGAAGAACCTTAAATAATGGTCATGGGCCGCGCGCTATCTTTCTTACCTCAGCTTCGTAAGTTCGCCGGACGATGGTCAAACGACGTTGAAGTTCGGTTAAAATCCAAGATTTTTTTCTGGCCAACTTCACAGAGGTTCCTTCAGCTCCGAAAAGTTGGCACGAAAAAACCTGGGACCGTACATCGTTTGCCCATCGTTTGTTCAGGTTTGCCGATCAAAACTTTTCGTTTACCCACCCACAGAAAAAAGTTAGACGCCAAACATTTCCCCCTGTGCCCTTTTCATTTCTCATTCACACTATCACACTTACATGCACTACACTGCCGCACATGTCGGGAGACCAGTCCGGAGCAAAGACCTTGTCCGTCCCGGGGCGGTGCCCCGCTGGCGGAGATACCTGGTCGGGGGGCTGGTCGTGGTACCACTACCACCGCTACCACCACTACCACTAATACCATTACTGTTGCGGCGGTGTCCGTCACACCAAAAAGCGCGCCGCAGAGTCGGCGCGCTGTGACGTCAGCGAGCGTAAACTGGGCAGCGGAGCAAAGAAGGAGCTGGCCAATGGGGACGGAACGGCCGGCGCGCGAAGCCTCTACGAGGAGGCGAGTCTTCAGCGCGCAGGAAGATATAACGGGCAGCCGCCGGGGTAGCGGCAGAACAGTGTACCGAGTGTAATTTGAGAGTTGATAGTGTTGAGCATAGTGATTGTGACCCGGCAGTGTACTAGGCGATTCCTTCGGATTAATTGTGCGACTTCGGCTTTGGACTTGGACCTCTACGGAACATCTGGTGACTGGGCTATGTTATATTGGTTTCTCTCTCTTTTGGATTTTGGTACATTTTGTAACGACAGCGAAACTGTAATAAAAATCTTGTTATTGTTCACTTGCTGTTTTTCCATACATAACAATTACTACTACCACCACTACCACCACTACCACTACTACTACTACTACCACCACTACCACCATTACCATCACTACTACCACTACCACTACCACCACTACCACTACCACTACTACTACTATTACACTAAAAAGTAATAACAAAAAGTAACCAGTGTAAGCTCAAATTGATTAGGTTATGAGATAGAGAATGAGAGAAAGAATGAGAGAGAGAAAAGTAATGAGATAGAGAATGAGAGAAAGAATGAGAGAGAGAAAAGTAATGAGATAGAGAATGAGAGAAAGAATGAGAGAGAATAAGTGAATGAGAGAGAAAATGAGACAATGGGAGTGAGAATGAGAGAGAGAAAGAGAGAAAGGGGGAGAGAAAGAACAGGCAAACCTTTGACATTCGCCAGGTGAACGCTACAAACATCGTGTTTTCAGATCTTAATCAAGTAAGCTGTTGCTCGTCTATGAGATCGAGGTCATTTTATGACTCTTCGTCGAATTTGAACTTCTTTACTGTCTTTTTTCGTCAAGAATGTAGTTAGGTAAAAGAGATACGAAGTAAATAGAATACAAATTCGTGTATGTCTCACCATCCATGTTCATTTGTAGTAATTCCAAAGAATTGCTCAATGAAAGCTGTATTTGTGTTAGCACATCCGCGGACAGAATTGATGCAAATTTGGCGCCGTACTTTGACACCTATCAGTATAACAATTCCTTGCCGCTAATTAACAGCAAAGATCATGAATTTTTAAACGTCCCGCGTCGGACCTATTTTTTCTCCAAAAACGGCGCGTTTGCTTCCAGAGGGAAAGACAAAAACATCTTTCACGGGAAACTCTTTGGAAGGACAAAAACAGTTGAAGAGTTAACCTGTTTTCGCGGAAGCCCGGTAGGCAGCGCCAGGTACCACAGACACTGTGAAGTATCAACATTTCAGAAATTAAAAGTCCTCCAAATGAAGACGCCATAGAATAGCGTTATTTAAACACAGTTTCGCGGTTACTCGACTCGCCTCGCGCAAGTAAAACACTGGTAAGATGTACGTATATGTGCTACCGACTATTAATTTAATTATGCAGGGTTGGTATTGCGACCTCAGCTGAGACGTTTTTGCGCGCAAACGCATTCTCATTTTCGAGATTTCGAAGAAATACGACTTTATGACGCTACGGGGGGTGTTGAAGAATCTTGCAGCCGTGCGTATACACAAAAGATCGCCTCGTCAGTAAAAAGGCGTGGTAATTCACATCTGGGCGGCATTGAAGAAATTAAATTTGACTAGTGGTAGCAGTGGGTGTTTCGAGCGCGTAAGAGGCGATAGCAAGCTGAAATGTATGTCGCATGAATTATAACAGAAAACAATCTTCTGTTCGTCTAAGGAAACATTGACAAGGTAAAATTGACAAACTTCTTCCATCATCAATATTTATCACCCTGAGATAAACTAATAGTTCTCGAATATTTGTTTTTTAGCATTTTCCCTACTGGCAAGCTAGGAAGAGGTTAGCCACGCTTTGCGAGCGACCCCATCCATCATTCTATTGCTCTCCCAAACAGTTCTACTGAAGCTATCTTGCAGCATTAACAGTATCACATTATTATATTATAACAAAACATACGAAAGGAAGCTTGAAAATAACTTTGAGTAAACAGATTTGAAGGAATTTCACATTAAGCAAATAGAAATTCCTCAGGTCCCTTGACATTGCAATATTTTTAGGCAGTTAGCAAAGTTTGTCTATATCTAGTCGCATGTCTGTTTATGGGATGCCTTGTCTAGTGGAGATTCTCGTTCAGGCAGTCGAAGGGTACGGACGTGTCCGTCCTTGCTCCGCCAGGCGACCCTTCGCCGCCTTTCACCGCCCGCGTGGTAAGTGTCTTTGTGGCCGCGGTTGAGCTCCGCTCCCGTGGGCCGGTCATCCGGGGTACCAGGCGGGCCATGCTCGCCCGCTAGCGACAGCAAACCGGACGACAACGACAGCATGTCGAGCTCCCCCCGCCACCTCCGCCGCCGCGGGAAGGAGACGACATCACAACCCCGCGGCGGAGCATCAAACTCCGCGTGGCGCGGGATGGAAGAAAATCCTGGAGCAGTGCCGTAGTGGCGCCGCTCCCGGCTGTAGCACAGCCCTCGGGAGTTTCCGCACACTGCTGCAGCGAGGTGCCCCACGAGGTGCTCTTGGCCTTCGCCCGGACGAAGGAAGCGGAGCTCCTCCTCTTTTGGAGGACGCTGGCGCCACCAAACTCCCCAACTGTTCGGGAGCGGACGCGCGAAATCGAAGCGCGCACTCCGCCCCCGACTTCCGCATCGACGCAGAAGCGGCAACGCGACCGCGCTACACCAGCCGAAGCAACGCCGGGTTTAGACGCTCCGCACTGCGAGCGACTTATGGAGGGAAGTGCCCCTCCCACTCAGCCGAACGACCTGGCTGCACCCGGGACCGAGGGTGCGGGCTCGCCCCCGGCGCGCTCGCCTCCGGAAAAGCGACCGCGCACGGAGGGCTTTGCGCCGCCCCCCAGTGCCGACGCGGCGCCCGCCAGCGGCCATGAGGCACAGCACGACCCCAGCCCTTCTGAAACCCCGTTCGAGGATCCCCCACGAGGGCAGAGGAGGGGGAAGAAGAAGAAGAGCTTAGCCGCCCAGGAAGCAGCCGCCCGCAACGGCAGAGGCGGCGAACGGGAGCTCCGGCAGGGAAGGTAAGGCGTCCACGGACTCCGAAGCGCGTCGGTCTCCCACTCCACTCCCCGAAGCACATCCTCCTCTCGGCGAGCAATCGGCCGCCTGGCAGCCCGACTCGTGCGCCAGCGCGGCCAGCCACACTCTGCGAACGGCGAGGCGGGCGCCTCCGCGCGGGCCCCGCCCGCGGAACCTGAACCGGCGGTCGCCTCACGACCGGTGAGGCGACCCTACCGCATCCGGTTGCAAATACACCCAGATGCGGTTAAAGAGCACGCAAAAGCAATTGGAGAGGCCAATGGGAAGTTGGCCACAATCGGTCGCGTCACAACTCGAATGGGAAAAGTTGGCTACCAGATTTTGAAAAATATGCAAGACTGCATAAAATCTTTTTGTTTGGGCACCCACCCCCACCTGCACTGAGTGAACGTTCACATCGCGTGTACTTTAAACAGGTTCCGCGCGGCATCACTGCCGACGAGGTGCGCGACGAGCTTGTAGGCGCACGCCTCCACCCGTTGGGCGTCCATCAACATGTTCGCCGCGAACTCTCCGAAACCGCCGGAACTTCGGAGAGCAGTGATGCTGCAGGTGGCGAAGCCATCGAAACTCGTTTCATGCGCACGGGCACCTTTCGCGTCACCCTTCGCGCGGACGAGTCGCGCAAAGCTTTCGGCATCAGGGCCATTGTCTCCTGCGAGGTAAAAGTCGATCGCGAGAAATGGAAGCGCCCCCGTTTCTGCGAGAGATGCTGCAGATGGGGACAGACTCGCAAAAACTGCGAATATCCCGTGAGATGCAAGATCTGTACGGGAGAGGCAGACAAGTCCGGTACGAAGGACTGCCCCATACGCGGTACTTCGGCCCACCCGAAATGATGCAATTGCGGCGGGCAACACACCGCATCTTACACAAAATGCGGAAGGTGCACACCGTTGCAGCGCTCATCGAGCACTCAACGGCAACTTACCGAGAGGCATAGACGCCGCTCAGGACTCCACTGCGCCGCAGAATAAAGCGGCGGACGAGACGCGGTCTCGCGCTCTCACCACCCAACTGGGCGCACTCTCCGAAGACCAGATTCGGGGAATGATTCTACTCCTAACCTCACTTCTGCCCAACAATGGCGCAGAATAATATAAATTCTTCGTCTTACTGCAAAGCACCTCTGCGAACATGCACCTGGAATGTTCAAAGTGCGTGCGAAAAGACCCAGTTAATACAAAACTTTGACATCGAACGACAACTCGACATTTTGGCGCTGCAGGAAACGTGGTTTCACAAGCATCACACTGCCCGTATTCAAGGATACGCAGTGTATTGCAGAGACCGCGAGGTCAAACGGAGGGGGCGGCGTTGCGCTCCTGGTCCGGCGTGACATCCCCCAGCTCGAAGTAACCACCCCACCTGGTGCCCTGCGTTCTGTAGAGGCGGTCGTGGTGAGGGTTTGGACGGTTGGCGGCCGACTTACAGTTGCGTCCGTCTACTGCCCGAATCAGCAACTCGACACTGCCTGTATTGACGCGATACTCGCGTTAGATACTAAAGTCCTCATTTTAGGGGACTTCAACGCGAGGAACAGACATTGGGGCTGCCTCGGTGCAAACCGAAACGGCACCCGTTTAGCCAACTACATTGCGACGAGACGTGGCGTATACGTATGCGCCCCGAAAAAAACCCACGAACTACCCGACTATTGGTAACCCGGGAATTATCGACCTTGCGATCGCGAAAGGAATCGATTGCGCAGCTCCACTTTCGATCTCCTATCTGGTGTCCGATTACAGGCCGGTAACGTTCGTGGTTTCGTCTTTCGCCGCAGCACGCCGAAACAAATTCAAAATTACCCACAATAGCAACTGGGCCGGTTTCACAGCTCACGTAAGCACTGTGCTTGAGCAAAAATAGCTAAATTCACGGGATGAAATCGATAGCGCGGTGACTCACATCACCTCCGCGATTCGAACGTCCTACAAATTAAATACCATCGTTACACGCGAACCGGAATCACGTCCTGAGCTTACAGATGAGCAGAGAAGGACGCTGCAAGAGCTCCGCAGATATTCTAAATTACACAGCCGCTATGACGATCCCGCGGACGGAGCGCGGGCGCGAGCTCTCAGCAGAGTATTCCGTAAATCTCTAGAAGACGAGAGAACCGCAAAGAAGACTGCAATCTTCGTGAAAGAAACCTCTGGGGATTATCTAAGGCGCTGGGCCGCAAGGTGGGAGTCAACCGCCCGCTCCGCACCACCTCGGCACCACAGCCGCCCGGCCACACCGCTCTGCAGCCGGAATACGTGTGGGAGGACGCCGCGAAAAACGAACTCCTCGCGGAGTCGCTAGAACGGCAGTTCCGTCCATTCGGGTCCGATGAGTTCGGGGGCCAGAGCACTGTTGCACGCTTGCGTGACTACCTGACCGCCGCGCCGAGCACCTTAGTGTGACGGGAAGGGAGCTCGGCGAGGCGTTGCGACACCTCAACACGCGAAAGCCATGCGGGCCGGACGGTATAACAGCCGCCCAGCCCGCGCGCTCGGCGCCAACGGGGAGGAGTTCCTACGGAAGCTCCTAAACTCGTGCCTAGCGCTAGGATATTTTCCCAGAGCGTGGAAAATCGCGACAGTATCCATGATACCAAAACCCAACAAGGACCAACTTCTTCCGAACGGTTACAGACCTATTAGTCTCCTCTCGTTTCTTGCAAAAACTTTCGAGCGCCTGATCCTGGAGCGCTTGCAACGGGAAATACGGCGCCTTAAGCTTCTTAGAGATGAGCAATTCGGGTTTCGAATTGGGCTCAGCTCCGCGCAACAACTGACGCGGCTATGTACTGAGGTCGGTCTCTCTTTCAAAAGACGGCAGAACTTGCCGGTGGTTTTTCTAAACATGCGGTCGGCATTCGATTCTGTATGGCACGAGGGGGCGCTCGCGTGTCTTGCGGGCATTGGAATCAGCGACTGCTACGTCAGACTAATCGCTAGCTTCTTGGAAGATAGACGATTCAAGGTTCGCGTCAATGGCGTACAATCGTCCTAAAGACGAGCGGTGGCTGGCGTGCCACGGGGAAGCGTGCTCTCCCATTCTGTCTGTACGTCAACGACGCGCCGCTATCAGCGGATAGAAACAGCGGCATTCGACATTGCAGGTTCCTAATGTTCGCAGATGGCTATGCTTACTATGCGAAGTCGGCGGACAAAAGGAAATCGGTGAGATATCTGAACGATTGCCTCGCTGAGCTTCCCGAATGGCTGAGCCATAAAAAGGTCGCACTCAACCTAGACAAGTGCGTAGCCGTCATCTTCCCCCGACAGAGGGCCGACCCCGATGAAGTCGTGAGGCTAGCCGGCGCGCACCTACCCTGGCAAAAGACGGCGAAGTATCTTGGTGTGAAGCTCGATAGCGGTCTCCGCTGGCACGCCCACGCCAGATACCTTAGCCAGAAAATAACTGCCCGAACCACTCTCCTACGCCCGCTTCTACGAGCCCCTGAACTCCATCCAGCCCTCAAACGCCGCTTATTCACAGCTTGCGTACGGTCCATTTGGACGTACGCCTGCGAGGTATTCGCGGCGGCACCTCCCTCCACCCTCCGTCCGATTCGCTCGACGGAAAACCGTGCAGCGCGTCTCGCGGCGCTCCCGCACCTCCCCCACCCCCACCCAACAGATACCCTAGAAACACCGACGTGTTCGGAGTTCTGGCTGTAAAAAAACCAATTCTTGCCGGAGGCTTCAAAGGCGCTCGGCTACGGCGCTTGCAAAGGCGCTGGGGTCGAAGGCGCCGCGCATCCTGCGCGACACCGGCCGAGAGGCGAACAGCGACACACATCGGTCCTATTTACGGAAAGGACCGAAACACTTCGCCTTCACCTTCCGTGCGCTGCCTCACGACACGCTTGCTACCTTGTGCGAGCAAGCGGAGGCAGTCGAACGCGGAGGGGAAGACGCCATCGGCCGAGGCACGCGTGGGCAACGCGACGACGCGCCCCTCCTGCCACACCTCCCAATGGGCCTGAGCGCCACGGACACTTTGAGCCAAGTCAGAGCCGTGGCGAACAGAAAAACAGAAGTCAGTGTAGTGCTGTGGGAATAAATGAGTAGAATGAATGGTTATGTATATAATGAATGAATGAATGGTTATGTATAGATCGAATGAATGATGCGTGAATGAAAAATAAATTAGAAAAAGAACCACGTGGAAAACCATACAAAATCATTTAGAATTTAGAAAAAAAAAATTTTTCGTGTCAATTAAGTATGCCAAAGTGCTACTATATAATTATTAAATTAGACTTCAGCTAGAATTAAGTTAGCTTTAGTTAGTATTAGCCTTTTACCTCTCCCTCTCAGCTGCTTAAGCCGCAAGGCAGCAGCGTAATTTGTACGTTTGTAATTTGTAAATAAATTCCCGCCTCCTCAGGGTTACTGTGGAGGGGAAAGAGGAAAAACCTTGTCTCGAGGAAAACTGTTTTCAACTCGTTGGCTCCGCCCTCTCCGCTGCGGGACGTCAAAGACTTCGCGCCTCCGCTTGGAAGGGGGGCTGGGGGAGCAGAGAGGGGGCGACGCAGCGACGCGTCAGCAGTCACACCTGCGCGCCTAAAAATACACGCGCGCGTCGACGCCCGGCGCGACCTACCTCACGCCTCCGGGCGCACTCACCCGCCTTGGCCTTGGCAGAACATCCACAACGCACTTTAAACATCAGATACCGAAGTGGTGAAACTTTGGAATCTCACAAATTATCAATAAGTGAGCTTTCTTAATATATATTTTTTTTATTTTGGCAACTTTGAGGTAGTGACTCATTGCGCTGAAGTAACTACCAGCTGTCTCCGTTATTATAATTACGGATGCAAGCCATAGTGATGATAAATGGAAAATGTAAAATTCATTATGAAATCGCAAATTCAATGGCCGAAGGTGGGACTCAGATGTGCGACCCTAACAGAGGCAGTTATGATGCTTCCGTCTTCCTCAGATACTCTGCCCAGCTCTACATATTAAGTTTGTTGTAGAGATTTTCTTCAATGAACGTCCTTGACGTACTGGACTTATTTTTTAAATTTTCTCCCGTGGTTTTCAGACACTAAGGAAGAGTCGGCTTAAATGGTTAATTAACACGTCGTTATTGTTTTTTATATTTGGTATATTATAATATACCAAATATAAAAAACAATAACGACGTGTTAATTAAGGAAATAATTTTAAAAAAATCTGATGTTGGAAATATATTTATTTTTTGCTGATACGTTATTGCCTTCGATACGGAGCTCGATATACACTGCGTAACTTATCTGGATCGAGAGGATTGCGGTTACGAGGGAAATATAAAAGCCCTTGAATGATACTACGTGTTCTCTTTTCGAAAAAAATATGAGAAGGAATTATAAAAGGGAAATATGAAAATACAACCCGAGTCAAGTTAACATCTAGTTAATTAGTAAGTAAATCTGAATCAATAAAATTAAGTAAAAAATAAAATCATGTATGTATCACCGGCGTTAACTGGTCTTAATTCAGGCCAGAAGCCTTCGGGATTTTTGTCGCCGCTCGATCATCAGAACCCTTCTAACGACCTTGGTGCATAAATAACTATTTTGGAAACGTTGGCAACCAACTAGTCTACATTTTTACACCGACCAAGCCCCATGAACCGGCCCTAAGCATCACTGATTATGCTCCAAGCCCCCTTCCATTCCATTTATGATCGCAGGGATTCTCCATATTTCATCCTCCCTGACGTTAATAAACCCCTTCTCGCCGGGGATACTAGCCAAGGAAGGGGGGTTTTGAAATAAAAACCCCCATTTGTTCACCGCCATCCTGCGGGATCTCACCCCAGTTCGAGAGCCACTCCACACCCGCCCTCGACCCTCCCCAAGGCGCATTGGAGTGGGCGCTCGTTGCTCCTGGCCGAGGGGAGGTTCTGTAGGTTGCAGGCTCTATACACTCCAAATGTCCTTCAACATACCAGGACCCACGTCTAGTTACGTGGAGTCTTGCACCCATAAAAGTTCCAGGAATTTGTTTCACAGTGAGACAACAAAATAATCCAATAAAAAACGATTCCGTTATGTATTATGTCAAAGGAACGTCTCTGTTGAACCGGAAAAATAAATCTAAAACTGTTGGTTCCAGAACAGGAATAAAAGCAGACCAGCTCTAAAATGCCAGAATAAAGCATGAAGATCTTTTTGTAAGAAGTGGGTCGTGAAGAACTAACAATGCATTGCATCCGCCATCGCCGTTCTGGGGAGCGGTCGCCAGACGAATAGTTGGTCCTGGTGACACACATAGGCATCAGACAGAGGTAAAACCTTACGAGTGATGGCGTACACAAATAAGAGTAAGGGAAGATAAAAATATATCTTTCGAATCTCGATTCAAAAGGTCGAACTTTCATCAGTTTTGCTTGGGAGCAGAACTTTTATCCAAATTCGTCCTAAATTATTAAAAGGAAATATATTTTACACTTTCATAAGTAAGTTAAACCGATGTTCGATTAAAATGCTCAAAAATAATAGAAAGAGATTATTATCAGATTTATTTTCACAAAATCTTATTTTAATTGAAATATGGATATTGAATTTAGTTCAGATAATATAACTCGATGATCTGCTAGCTAACTTTTCAGCTGTAAGTTACACCATAAGTGGTGCAGATATCAAGGTCTCAAACATTCCACTTTTCTATCTGAATTTCGCCCCACATTCTATAACTCATTGCAGTAAGCAGATTTATAGAATGTGGAGTGGAAATGATACAGTGAGGCGGAATGTTTGAGAGTTTGTGCAGCCCTGATGAAAGTGCATTATATAGTCGAAGACTCTTTGTGGGCCAGTATGTTTTTTGACTGAGCTTCACTCAAAATCTACATCCTAATTTAAACAGAAAATGTAAGTATACAGAGCATCATTAAATATCCAACAGAAATGCGAATGCTGGACGGTTGGACCTCTGAGAAGCCCGCAAGACACAAAAGCAGCCATATAAGGCGCCAGCTCGCAGGTAGGCTCGTGGGTTACCACCCCGCACCCCCCAGATATACAACCTGCCCCCTTCCGACCGCTGGAGGGGTCGCCGGCGGCCGCCTCGGGGTCGTCGACCGCCCCGCGGGCCTTTTAGCCAGATGAGCAGCGCCGCGCGCCGCACGAAGCCCGCTCCGGCCCGTCACGGCGCTCTCATATTTTTACCTGATCAGGTCAGCGGCCGAGCTGGTGGGTTATTAGTGACTTGACAGGGCTGACCAGGTATAGATCGTCGACAGGCGTTGTAGATGTAGAAGGCAGAGAAAGGATGAGAACATTTTAAAAAACACTCCTTTCACAAAGCCACATTTTACCTTAAGTTGGTGGCCAAAGAGTCGCTGTCAGGTTAAGATATATAAGTTACAAGTAACTTAGATTTAAGTAACTCTAATATCCTAATGATCACTTCACCACGGTTAGTAGGGGCGAGGACAAAAAAAAGGAATCAGATAATGATTTACATAATTCACTTTTATATAATTAAAATGAGCTAGAGTTTAAGGGGCAAAATATCCAATAACATCTTCACAAAATACTGGAACTTTTTGTTCCAGGATCACAGTTATTTACTTTGAACTTACTATGTAACACTGATTTCCTGAACTTCTGTTTTTTGTCTTAATTTGTTCGGTCCATTGTTATATTTAAAGTCACTTGCAATCTGCAGCACATCAATAGGTAGAAATTAACCTATTTCACATTTCATGAAAATAATATTATATCATGTTAATACTGAAAATAATATTAAATAAATAATACTAATTAATAATCAGACTATACCTTCACAAATCCAATGTTCCTGAGTTGTTTCTGCTTTTCTCGATGTTAACCGCCTACCACTTTAGGAAACTGCTGTGATGAGAACAGGAAGTGAGGAATAACATTTATACGTTTCACACGTTTTAATATAGGAAAGTTATGAGGTTATTTTGATTTTACACACGTTTTAGAAAAGACTACTATTGCTCTACCACGTAAGAACACGACTGCAACACTTCAGAATACGAATGAATGGAAAACACTTTGAATAACTGAAATAGGCAGGCTGGGAAACCCTTCACCCTTTGTCTTGCCTGCAAGGGACAGGAAGCGTTCGGAATTTCCTAAGCCAAGGCTAAGCCAAGCTGACGAGACCCGACAGCAGGCAAACGTTGCAAAAACGCAGCACAACTGGGAATATTTTATGTTCAAATACAATATTAAACTAAATGATTTTGTGGAAAATTAAAAATTATTGTCCATAATAAAATATGAAGCTCAAACAAAAAGTATATTTTAAATTTATTATACGTTAGTTTAAAAAGTGAAAGAAAATAGTTTTAAGTTTTTAAACAGTATCTATGTTCAACATGTTTCTTAATTATGTATCAAATCTGGGTGAATTTTAATTTAAACATTAAATTTAATGACGAATTATATTAATATCTCTTTAAGGTAAAAGTACTGTTTCATGTACCCTCTCCCTCAGAAAAAATGTCGTTCAAAATTCTATCTTCCACACCGCGCCGACAAACTTGGACACCCCTCGGCCTGGGGGAGGGCAGGGGGAGGGACGCGTTAACAAATCGCTAGCAGGTAGAACCACAGTTGTCTGCGATTGGTGCAACATCCCAAGGGGCAGAAAGAACGCTGTGTCAGGGGGAGGGGGCTAGTTCGTTTACGTACGAGACGGAAATATCGTCATATTTCCCTGCCGAAGGAAATAGTTTGCCTGCGCGTACGCCACGACGAAAAAAATATTTCTAAGCGGGGTTTTCTGTCCAGAATGATTGTCTATAGACCAGTAAATATTTATCATTTTAACAACAATTATTCTAACTTTTAGTAATCGATTTGTAACTCCTGACAAACTGCTATTTTGAGATATTCATTTCAGGCACAATTTGCGGAGCCCTCCCGGCCGTTCTAACGCATATTTCGAATTTGTTTATAAAATTATAAATTGTTGCAAAATTGTTAATTCGCTATTTTTGGTTCTGGGACATCGGGAGACTCTCCCCACTTTAGATTTGCAAAATTTGGAAATTGTTTATAAATTTGTAATTGTTGCAAATTTTTTATTGTCTAATCTGAATGGCGTTTAAATGTGATGCAAAATTCCGGAATCCGTTCGGTGCTATTATATCTCGTTCTCGAGATATATGTAAATGTTTATAAGAAATTAACATCTTAGTAGACCCCATTTGTTTGCGCTTAATTCATTCGCGCTAGCAGAATAGCGTGGGATGGGCATACTGAAAAAACAGTTCTGCAATGCCGCGCTTTTGCCTGCCACATACGCTTAAAATGCACTTGCTTGTAAACAAATTCTGTGGTCAATTTAATTATGCTAAATTCGTATTTTTACGGCGAGTATGAGCATAACGTTTATTTGGTTTTTATATTCTCTTTTAAGTCCTACAATTTGCAAGGCGATATATTTATCAAATAGGAAAGAAATTGATTATAAAAAAAATATTTTTCAAGGTGCATACGCCCAAACAATTGTTTCTGTTTTTCTATCAAAGGGATGTTGAGCAACCGAATAAATGTATTATTAATTTTTTTAAGTCCCCTGTTAACACCGAGAGTCAGAAACTATTTGTTCCTCTTGTTTACCCATTACGATTAAAAAATAGGGAAACATATTGCTTAGCTGTTTGCTATAAACTGCACTGGATTGGATGAATGTAGTGTTAAGGTTTTCAAATAGAGAAATATTCAATTTTGTGTTTTGAAAGATCACATGAGTAGAATCACACATCACAATATTTACACAAGTATAGAAATTTCTAAATAAACGTATATAAATTTTAAGTTAATATTTTCAATTCAATTTATCATTAAACTGTTAATTTGATGATTTCATTGTATAATTTTCAAATCAGAGCTTTATGTGCTAAATCTACGCATTGTTAATACATATTTTTAAACAACATTAATATATTTAATATACATTTAAAAGGTTTTTAAATTGGCGAACGTTTCAATGAAATTTCATGAATTCCTAAATGCTTGAAAATAAATACTTATAAAATTAAATAATTGTAGCGTGTAAAAATATAACAAACACACGTATTTGGTAAAACGAGTAAAACGATTACTAAAAGAAAGCAAAACAGATGTTATAACAATTCAAAGAAATTTAGCGTTTGTTTGCAGTTTAGTAAATATCAATGCACTAGCATTTCCCAGTGAAAATACATAGAACGAACTTGGTGGTCAAGTGATATGACCTTCCCAACACAGACTACATTTCAGTATCGTCAGAGTTCGAAGGTGGTTTGTTGGCCGCCATTCTACGAATCTATCAAAAACTTGAATTTTGCACGACCATCTGTACAGGGAGAACGTAGCGGTTTATTAAACGGAAACGGGCCATTCGAGGTATCTAATGTGCACTCTTTGAAAACGTTTAACCATTATAAACTATCCCTAAGCAAAATATCAAATAAACAATGTTAAAGGTCACCAGCTTAACATTGCCTTTACTATTTGAATGGTTTCAACATCCCCAAAACCAACAGAAAACCCATGTTTTTACAGGTTATTATAAAACCAATTCAATAAATATAAGCATTTATTCACGTTATTATTTTTAAAACACTCAAATATCTACGATGTTATTTGATTCAAGTCTTCATCGAAGATCTGAGATTAAAAACTGATAAGCAGGGAGAATTAAAGTAATTTTGAGTGATTGATGAAGTTGAATGATCAAATGAAAAACAATGTTTCTTGCTTCATATAATGCTATCGCGTTTAACAGACATGTAATTACATGTGATACCTATATTTAAACATCCAAACTAATGAAAATTTTCAAAATTAAAATCATCAATAAAACGTTGATTCATCAGCAAGGATTATATTATTAAATACTTTTTTGAGATTCATTGCTCCTGTGTGAATAACGTAGTAAACGTGATTCGTATGATCTAGTTTCTCAGAATAATACAAAACCTGCTAGACTCATACACTAAACATAATACTTGTCAAATAGTTATTTACGACATGAGTATCATAAGATATCTTATTACAATACGAAATTGGAGAATTATCAAACAAGACTCATTAGCCGAAATTGTTAACCAATTGAATATTGTAATATGTTACCATTTGAATAGCATAGAAAGTAAGACGATATTTGTCAAAATTCATGTGAACTATAATTTTTCTTTAAATTTTACTCCTTATCCTGCGAAAGATGTGTGACAGTACTTATGTTAACAGTTATACTGCCATGGGTTTAATTAATTAGTTTTCAGTACGCAAATTATTGTTTTTGGTTTTAAAGAAGCATGGATATACAGAGTATCGGGGAAGGAAACGTCGAAAGTTTGAAAAAAGCTGTTTAAACAATTTTAATCATACTTTGTCTAATAAACTACATAGATATTTTGAATGGCTGAGCTGCAATAAACACGCAAATTTTGGTTTGAAAATATGATTTCTACGCAAAACTTTGCATTCTAGAATCATGTAAACAAACCAGAAACATTTAACATGTTTATTATTAACAATACAAATTAATATATTAGTTCAGGAAAAAATTAACCGAGAAATAAAAAAGCAGTCGAACTGTGAAAATTGGGTGCTTTTTTATTTCTAGGTTAATTTTTCTTTCTGATCAAATGTATTCATTTATTTTGTGAATCATAAACAATTTAGATATTAATGAAGTGTTTATATGCTTCTACAACGCGAATAGTTGCCTAGAAAACATATATCCAAACCAACTTTTGAATGTTTATTGCGGCTTAGCCATTTGGAATATCCGTGTAGTTTATTAGACAAAATAAGCTTAAAATTGTCTTAACAGCTATTTTTCGAAGATTCGACATTTCTTCCCCGAATATCCTGTATATAAAAGGCTTGATTTCTGTTGGTTCGCGACGGAACGGCGTTCCGGTTCTTTGGGAATAATTATGAAATTGTATTATATATAAATAGTTATTGCTATTATATTAATAATTAATTTAAGGCGCGTTTCGGGGCCTAAGATTTTAAAAATAAAAGATATATGTATCATAATAACTCTTATGACGACACTGTTCATGTCGTTAATGACGTCACTGTTACGTCAAGTTTTAATTTAGAGAATCAAAGTGAATGGTCTAAATTTTCTCACCTAAATAAAGTTTATCTTACTATACATAATATTTACAAAGTGTTTTATGTTCAAAACAAGTGTTGCCTAAACAGCATATATTTTCACGTATTATTCGTAATTGCTATGCAATATTCAATACGGACTATGTGAACCTGCAAAAAAGAAACAAAAAAAAGACCTACTGCAGAAGAAAATATTTTCTACTCGTCGGGATTCGAACTCGGGTCTTTAAAGTTAACTCACCTGACAGGGTTCCCCCTCACCACCAGGTACACGACAAGACTACCTCCTTTCCGATGCGAAAAGAAAGTGAAGCATTTGCAGTTAAAAAAAAAACAGGGTGTTCAATTTATCTTAATACAAGATCTATTTTTAAAAAGAGATTTCATTAAACAAAAATCTCTAGCGTTCATATTGTTTTTCGACAATGTTATAAAGATCAGTCGGGGCTAATATTATACAGTAGAAAATTGGGGTTAATGTATTACACTTTAAGAGTTGTTATTTATTTATGTCCAAAATTAACAAGAAAATGACAAATGATGGGAAATATATTCTATTATAATGACCATATAGCAAACACTCAGAATGTAACAATATTTGGGAGGAAAAAAATCAAAACTAAAATGCCTAATTTTTCCAGTCAAAAACTTTACCGCCGTGATATAAATCTTTTGATGTTACTTCGTTATTTTTTATGACACGATATTTTTGAAAATAGGTTATCATTAAGAAAGAATTAATATTCTTTTCTGCGTTAAAATAATGCAATAATATTAATCGTGTCATGATATATACAGCCTCAAATTCGTGGGGCTAATATGATACAACTTAAGAGGCTAATGTAATACGGGTGTCGGGGCTATTTCGATACACTAAAAATCAACACGCAGACAACTGGAAGGGATTTTTTTATGTTTAATATTACATCAAAGGCGCTAAAATTCCGATTTGATGTTGATAAACTATCCAAGTGTTTATCTGAGAAAGAAAGACCAGGCGACAATTCATATAGATTTCCTCGTTCTCCTCCCTACCCAGTACATGGTGATTCACTTATGATTATCAATTGGCGGAAGCTTCTGCTGTTTCAATGCAGTTACTGATTTTTCACTGGAATCACAAGGAACCAGGCCTACAATAGGAGCTAACACCATCCCTTCAACTCCAGATATCAACTGTTTTCATCCAGTATTTTTGAGATAATACTGTTGGAAAGAAATTTTAAAAAACAGTAGCCCTCCAAAGAATAAGGAATCGATTAGAACCAATAGCAGCAATCATTACTAGTGAAGAGTGGATCATTACTAGGAAAGAGTGGAGTGTTTAATTTACATTAATTTAATATCTATTTTTACAAAGAGATTTCATGAAACGAAAATCTCTAGCGTTAATATTTGTTTTCGACAATGTTAATAGGTATTTGTTTGCAATTTTCGAAAATTCAGATCGTTCGCCCAAAATTGAACGTACGCCACCTTTAAACATCTTGTGCTTCGAGGAATAGATTTACAGAAAAATTGGAGCTCTTTTTGAGAAAATTATGTAAATATGATGGGGTTTGGTGTAAAGTACCTTCAAAATTAAAAGATTCGTTTCAAATTCGGAGATTCGTAATATTAGCCAGATCGTTCAAGGAATATCCATTTTGGTGAAAATCGTGTTTACTTTAGGCTCTAGAATTACTCACACGGAGACGGATTCACAAAGAGGTTTTTTGGAAAATCACTTTTTCGGGTTCAAAAAACATGCGTTTTGACAGCCTTGTGTATAGAAAATAAAAGAACAATACCAACAATCCCCTTTTTTCGAACTAACTACTTACAAAACGTGTTTTCTGTGAAAATTTCGACACTTCCTCCTACAGCATTACGTAACTCTTTTTACACGTGGAGGTAAAAATATTCCAGCGTTACTGGGATTTGAACTCGGATCCCTGTGGTCCGTAGGTCTGGCTCGACCGCACTGTGCTATCACAGATATTTCTCATCACGCTGTCCAAGCACACTTATTACGAAAAGAATAGTTACGTGAAATTCATTGCACTTAGATTTTTTATTAGAGGAATGTTCTACATGTGTCAAAGGTATCCAATTTGCAACAAGAATTCAAACGATTACAACCCACGCAACTACATAGCTCATTTTACTTAGAAATATTTTCAACCAGAAGCCGTGGTCTTTAGAACCCTCTGTGGAAGTCGTTCTCGGTCTTATCTTTCGGTGACTATGGCCAAGGTTGAATTACGTCACAGATGAAAGTTGCGATAACGCTAGAGCTCAACACGGGCGCGCATGCAGACGTTCTGAAGCCAGAATCGCAATAGGGGCATATTTATATGCGATTCTTAAAGACATTAACACACTAAAATAAGTAGTGGCGCCCCAAAACACATGCTTTATGTGATATTTATAATGGATACGAATGATTATAATAATAATAATAATAATAATAATAATAATAATAATAATAATAATAATAATGACTTTATTTATGTGGCGAGACTCGGGCCATCAGGCCCGCTCTTCCGCCTAACCACGTAATACATAAATTTATAGATACGAATTTAGATACATTTAGTAAATAAAAACAAATAAATAATAATATTTAGTAACAAGTAAATAATTCAGCGTACATATGTCATGCCCCTGGACTCACAAACGCGACAAGAATACAACGTCCCAGCATTTGCCTTAAGCGACCGGGGAAAACCAGGGAAAACAAAGGCAGTGTGCATGCTCTTCAATATTGAGCAACAAAATAATATATTAAAGATAATTTTAAAAACAAACATTACTGACTCTGGATAACTCTAAAGGCGTGCCCGAATATAAATTCTGAGAGATATTAATTTAGTAATACGTATCAAATGTTAACAAAAAATCTCAAATACATTCATGAGTCATAAGAAACAATATGAGAATGCACACAACCACCCGGCCAGGACGACGGCTTAGGGCCGATTTTAGGTTTCAACATCATGTACTAAGGGAAAAGACGCATTCAGTCAGAGCCATGACAAAATTAAACAATAATGAAGTAGACGTTACTAGAACATAATACAAAAAACCTTCTAACCCTATAATAGACTTAATTTAGACTAATTATACTATTGTTAACTAAATTAAGAACTAAATTAAGAACTAACTTAAGAAAACAAAGAAAAGAACAAAACTGTTTAAAAAGCCCACACTGTCAAAAGGATTACATTTAACTTACAATTTTGAGCTCACTTAAAAACTAACTTAAGAAAATACAAGAAATGGAGAAAACTGTTAAAAAGCGATATAAAATATTACATTTACCTTACAATTTTAAACACATTTAGTACACACTTTCACATCATACAATATCAGCTCAGAAAAAGATTATTTAAATGTTTTTTGAATGATCGCAGTGTTTTACATTTCCTAACATTTCCTGGAAGGCTATTCCACTCTCTAGTCGTTGCTACTAAGTAAGATTTATTGTAAAAGTTAGTGTTGCTTTTAGAAATATTGCATAGCAAAGATTTCTCGAATCTTCTTGTTTTCAGGTAAGAAATTTTATGAGAGAGGTAAGTAGGTACACCCGTATTTAATAATTTGTAGAACAGGCACAAACTATGAAACATGCGTCGGTCTTTCAAGTTTAGTATGTTATTAGCTTTGAAGTATCCCGATATATGATCATACTTTCTGATATTATATTGAAACCTAACACACGCATTTTGAACTCTTTGGAGAGTGTCAGCAGTTGATTTCTTTATGTTACCGTACACAATGTCACCGTAATCAAGCAGAGGGAGCAAGAGGGATTTTACTAGTAGTTCTTTGGTTTTTGGTGGAAGGCATTTGTAAGCACATTTAAGTGAGTACATTGAAGCATACACTTTGCGGCAAGTCTCCCGAACATGAGGTTCCCAATTTAGGAATTTATCGATCGTCAGACCGAGATTTTTAACTTCTGAGCATAGAGGAACAGTAGTGTTATCCAGTACGATATGAGGAATATTTAGATTTTTAAGTGCTTTATGGGACCAACAGGAGCCAATTATAATTGATTGAGATTTTAATGGATTTAGCTTAAGGCCATTTCTCACTGACCATTCATGTAAAGAGGCTAAATCCTGATTTGTTTTACTAATTAAATGAGCCACTTCAGAAGGTTTCCCACTGACGTAGATCTGTAAGTCATCTGCGTACATATGATGATTGCATCTTGATAGCACCGACGGTATATCATTTACATAGATAAGGAAGAAAAGTGGACCAAGTACGGAGCCCTGTGGCACTCCACGTGAAACTGGTTTAGGTGACGAGAAAGTATTTTCTACAACTACGACCTGTTGTCTATTACTAAAATAACTTGAAATCCACGATAAGGTAGAATCAGAAAAACCGAGACATTTACATTTTGCCAGAAGCACGTCATGGTCTACTGAATCAAAGGCCTTGCTAAAATCTAAAAGCGTTAGCGTTGTTATATTGCCTTCATCCAGAGATTGACGAATGTCTTCGGTGACTCGTAGCAAAGCCGTTTGCGTACTTCTACCTTCCCTAAAACCAGATTGAAAATTATTGAGAATATCATTTATGGCGAGATACTTGTTTATTTGTTGACGTACAACTTTTTCGAGGACTTTGGAT